>CAJQZP010001130.1:600000-897500 GCA_907164705.1 Parnassius apollo
GGGCTTAGGTAATCGTGAAAAGCAATGGGCTTTCATTTCAAAATTGGTTGTAAAACAAAAAAACGCAGGGTGTTTACTGACACACAATCTAGACGCAATTTCACTTTAATTTATAGGCTATCAAGGGCAGATATAGACAATCAAGAAAACTATTTAACTGTGTGTAAGAAAATGTTTCTGAATACTTTTTCAATTAGTGAACAATTTGTATACACATTCCTGGAAAAAGAAACAATATAAGTGGTTTGATAGGAACTAACATGCGAGGACGTCATCCTAACCATCGTAAAGTAATAACAGAGGATATTATCAAAAGTGTATGCGATCATATAAAATCACTTCAGCCTGTAGAATCCCATTACACCCGCATTAGAAGTAATAAACTTTACTTAGACGGAGACCTGAATTTTCATCGCTTATTTGATTTATATAATGAGTGGTTGGATACACTCGCATACTGCTCAAAAGCTAGTATGGAACGGAAATATCGCGACATCGCTAACAAACATTTTAAGATAAGTTTCCACGTGCCAAAAAAAGATCAATGTGACAAATGCCACATTTACAAGAACCTGTCTATTCCTACATTATCACAAACAGAATTACACGAAGAACATATTGTATAATCCAGTACATAGGTATGACGAGGTAGTTCGAGGTAGGTATGTATTTGAAATTAAACTTCAATATACAGTACTAACATAACCAATTAGTTTTCTTTTATTGTGAGCCGTATGAACCCGAGGGTCATTAAATCAAAAAACCTTTACACCGCGTGAAGCAACATACAGCAAGCGCCATCTATGATCGCACTTAGGAACTAAATCATTAAACATTCCGCCCACCAAGGACGATATAAACAGAATCGTCCTTAATTAACATTAACGTGTCAATAAAACAATAAAAATAAACCGCCCATCATGCCACAATACAATAACAAAACAAAGTAAGTAACCTATATGATTAAAACTACTTTTACAGATTTTATCGCGTTTATTTTTACTTTTTATTTTTAATTCCCGACGTTTCGGGCGCTTTCCAGCACCCATGGTCACGGGGGACTGAGATGACTGACGTCCCGATGTCATTGTTAAACCCGGAGTACCTTCAGCTTTTTTAATTATTGTTTATGGTCCGATCTATGCAAAATGAACTGACTATGTCCTGAGGTCTTGCAGTGGTATGCTTGGGTTTAGTTTTAATTTTATTGATTATAGGATCCCAAGCAGGTGTACCCAGCCTCCTTCTCTATTGAAATTAGATGTTTTTTAATTTCAATAGCCTCACGTATCATCCTTGGTAGGAATCGGTGTTCTTTCGCGAGGATTTGTGGTCTATCAAATCTGATGTAATGGTTGGGGCCGTCTAGGATATGATCACAAACTGCAGACTTCCCGGAACGTTGATGCTTCACATCAGCTATGCGTTCTTTTACGCGGGTCCTAATTGATCTTTTGGTTTGTCCTATATAAGAGAGACCACATTCACAATCAAGCTTGTACACTCCTGCATCTTGTAGAGGAATATGACACTTGACGGATGGTAGGAACTGACTAATCTTCTTCGGCGGCTTGTAGAATGTTCTAATAGAAGCTCGCTTCAAGATATAGCCAATCTTGTCTGTGACACCTCTGACATATGGTAGTACAGCAGGCACACGCTCGACTGTGGCCGGCTTCACTCGGTCACTGTGACGTAGGCGCGGGACCCGAAGCTTGTTGTCGTGCAGAACTTGCTTGACGTGCTGAAGCTCGGCGGCCAGGTGTTTGCTGTCACAGATCCCTCGTGCTCTCTGTAACAAAGATTTGCCCACGGTAGCTAACTGTGAAGGATGGTGGTGAAATTCGCCGTTAAATATCGGTTTGTATGGGTCCTTTTCCTTTTTCTTTGGTCACACTGTGTATAGGAGGAATAGGATAAGGGGTTAAGAAGTACATTAAACATTTTATTGGTTAGCAGAAGGTCCGGTATCAATTGGAAGTATACAGAGCTTGGATACTGGTCTCTTGATAACTGTATTTTTAGTTCGCAAAGTGACTACACGCGTAATGTTATCAGTTCCTGGATGTTTAGCTATCACTCGGCCAAGGAGCCATTTACACGGGGGGTAAATCATTCTCTTTTATTAACACTATATCTCCTAACTGCGGTTCAGGTGTTTGTTGTGACCATCTGTACCTATGTAAAAACTGGTTTAAATATTCTTGCGACCATCGTCGCCAAAATTGTTGCATCAGTTTCTGGGTGAGTTGCCACCTGCGTAAACTGCTGATGTTGGAGGTTTCAGAGTTGTTGTCTGGTAAGGTAACCAAGGGTTCTCCAACCAAAAAATGGCCAGGAGTTAGTACCTCCAATGATTCAGGGTATGTCCGAAGTTGTGTTAGAGGTCTTGAATTCAGGCAGGCCTCAATCTGAATCAAGACTGTAGACAGCTCTTCGTAGGTTAAGGTTGTGTCTCCGATGACCTTCCTTAAGTGTGTCTTCACCGACTTAATTCCGGCTTCCCACAACCCTCCAAAATTCGATGACCGTGGCGGAATAAAGTGCCAATAAGTGCCGTGTGAAGCCAAGGAATCTGCCACTTCTCTTAAGATTTCTGACCTTTCAGAGGCAAATAGTGTGCGCAACTCTCTAGCGGCTCCCACGAAGTTTGTGCCGTTGTCGCTCCAAATGTCGGTACAGAGCTCACGGCGAGCAACAAATCGTTTGAACGCGCTTAGAAATCCTTCGGTTGTAAGATCACTAACAACTTCCAGATGAATTGCTCTAGTCGCCATACAAATAAAAATACATATGTATCCCTTATATGATTTGTATCCTCTGCCCTTTGTTGTCCGTACGTTGATGGGTCCAGCGTAATCAATTCCACAGCATTTAAATGGTTTAGAAGGTTTTGAAGCTGCAAGAATGGTTTGTTACTCTAGCAGCTGGAGGCTGGCCCAATAAAGGCGTGGCAGATTTTGCCCTGTCCTTGAAACATGTCACACATTTTCTGACATGTGATTTTGTCAACAGTTTGGAGCCTAAAATCCAGTATTTGGATTGCAAATATGTAAGCATAAGCTGCGGACCTCCATATAGCGTGTTTGTGTGGGCATCAGCATATTCAGTTTTTATTTTTGTGAATTTGTTATCGAAGTAAGGAACAAGCCTTATAAATGGACTGACATTTTTTCCCATCATATAGCGAAAACACGAAGGCATTTGTTGGAAATTCCAGAACTGCGAAATCTTATACAAGAATAGATTCGACCACAGCAGGTAAATAGTTACAATCATGTGTCATGTCTTCCTTTTCGTCATTCTACAATTGCAGCAATGCTTATTAACTGAGTTGTCTTATAATTATATCAATTGATATAATAATTATGGCTTCTTTATTAGGTACAAGTTTCGAGTGATAGTGTAGTATGCCACGCATGTTAGACTGCAGCCTGGAATCAAATACGACATCCAACTAGCGAACAGGAAAATTCACCAATTAGTAGTCATGGACATGTATGTATCAGCTGTGGCAAGTCACTTTTGAGAATAAGATCACACACATTGTTTGGGTCTGATTCTCCACGTGAGGAACTCATAAGGAATGAAATTGCCCATCAAATTGCACCACGTGAGGTACGTGTTCAACATTTTTTAATTTATTATGTGTGTGTGCTCATATCTGATAGTGATACAAGTTTTTACTCTGATTACATCCACACAAACTATATCTGACAAACATACAAGCTTATTTATAACATGGCGATAAGATTAGCTTGTCACCACCAGATAGACTGCTATCGTTTTTACCAACTACCAAGTAATGAGACAATTGATTTTTCATTGTTTTTGGACTACTGGTAGTTTTTAAGTGCTTAATTATTAAATAATATAGGCCATTAAGTCTGCTCTTGTGCAGTAACAATTAACTTGATAAATATTTTATATGTATTTGAGTTTAAAGGAAACAAATCTATTTTATTTTTATTTAGTTCACTTTTTCACTTTTTTATTTAATATTATTTCAGTTGCCATAGTCATCTCGTGTGACCATAAATAGTTATTAAAAAGCTGAAGTTACTCCAAGTTAACACTGATTTCGGTACACCAGTCACCTCAATTCCCCATGACCATGTGTGCTGGAAAGCACCCGAAAGTCGGGCATTAAAAATCAAAGAAATTAAATGCGATAAAGTCGGTAAAATTAGTTGTTAAAAAACTGTATTTGTGAAAATAAAAACTTTTATATCTTAAAATTCCCGACATTTTTTAAACCAATTTCTTAACCATTTCATTCCTTTAATTGTATATTATCATATCTATATGTTTTTATATGTGGGCACCCATGGCCGAAACGTCTATGAAGAGTGGGCAATGCCCTTTAGTTTTATTCAATACCCAGGTATCGGTATGTTTCAGCATCGGAAAGGGTCTTTAAGTTGACGGGTATAGATAAGTCTATGCCCTCAGAGTTAGCAACCCTTCCACTTTCAACATGGAGGACCGCACACTTATCCGTGCCCAGCTCCATTCCAATGGAATTGCCAAATTCACAAGTGATATTTAGCAATTCCATAAGATGGGAGCGACTGGAGGCGAATAACC
Organism: Parnassius apollo; assembly: GCA_907164705.1. Lineage (NCBI taxonomy): Eukaryota > Metazoa > Arthropoda > Insecta > Lepidoptera > Papilionidae > Parnassius > Parnassius apollo. Next base: position 604,588 of record CAJQZP010001130.1, read on the forward strand.
TGAGGTCATCCATATAGAAAAGGTGGGTCACTTTTGTACCTCCTTTTCGAAGCTGAAATCCCCTCCCGGAGCCCTCCAGTAAAGTACTGAGAGGATTCAGAGAGAAACAAAACCAGATTGGACTCAGACAATCGCCCTGGAAGATACCCCTTCTTATCCTTATGTGGTTCTCCGCAGCCATCATTCGCTCGCCCAGATAGCAAAGGATCGTAATCCATTACCCAATACACTTCTCGAGGAAGTCTCCAACTGTACAGTTAATTTTGTACAGCTGGAGGACTCTCTTTAGCCATGTATGGGGCACCGAGTGGAATGCCTTTCTGTAGTCTATCCAGGCGGCGGAGAAATTCCGACGGTTGCGTTTCACCACTTTGCCTATGACCGCGTCAATGAGGAGTGGTTCCTTGGTTCCACGACCACCACCCCGACATCCACTTTGAGCGCGTGACATCACCTGATTTAGCTCCAGATGACGAGTGATTCTCGCGCTCAAAATGGATGTCAGTGTCTTATATATGATGGGTAGACACGTGATGGGGCGGTATTTGCTCGGGTATCCTCATCTTTAGGAACCAAATGAGTGATCCCAATAGTGAAGAGGCTCGGGAGCGACTTCTGATCGAGAGCCTCTTAAAACTGTCGGGCGAGCACAGCGTGACACACTACGAACCCCTTCAGTCAGTAATGATGCAGCCCGTCGAGCCCCGGACTTTTCCAGTTCGGGGCCCTACGGACCACCTCAGCCACGTCTTCAGGCGTTATGGTGAAGGGGTCCATAGGCGTAACACTTGCACTCTGGCTCGCCACAACTTCCATCCAAGGGCCCTCGCTGTGGTTTACGGGCTCTGACCACAGGCTACGCCAAAATTCGACAGTGTCAGCCTGATCCGGTCCTGGGCCCGCTCCACATACCTGTGGTCGCTCCAATGATTTATATAGCCTCTTCTGATCACTCTGGAAGAGACAATTCTGGTTGAACCGCCTAGACCTCTAGCTAAATCGTCGAATCCGCTTCTCTCAAGCAGCGCTTTTTTGCTTCAGGTCATCTATGCGCTCCGTTAGTTTCTGCGTGATATCCGGCTGGGACAAACTAATATTTGTCCCAGCAAACGCCATTCTAACGGTGCGCACAACTCTCAGTCTATTATTACGCGACCTCAAGCTTGTCAGTCTGCCGATAACGGCCCTTGTCTTTGCGATACGGTCCTAAATTTTTTTTCTCCAGGCTGCGATGGCGCTGCTCTATTGAGTAGCACGTCCAGCCACGGGAAGTTTGGCGCCAATAATACGGCATACTGCCAGTGCGGCGCCAGAAGGAATTGAGTCCGTCTCGCAAAGGTCCCGGCTGGCTTCCAAATAGGTCACCAGCATTGGGTTAAGAGCCCGCACGACAGCCCGATTTCGCTTGCTAAGGGGTATGCGGGTAAGTCGCGATCGATTTTCGAGAGGCATGCTGCGCGTTTCCAGCATCGACTCTTCCAATATGCTCCTCATTTTCTCTAGTTCGTGGGAGACTATTCCATCATCGTCTGAATTAGCCACAAATGGAATATTGACGGCAGCATCCACATATGCAGTTTGTTGCGCATCTAGTGGCGCCGCATTCCCAGCCGTAGCATTTCCACTCGATGAAGGAATAGCCTCACGTCGTAGTCGGTCGAGTTCGGCGTCACCAAATATGTTGGAGCGCAGGATGTACTGAACTCGGTCTGCCAGGTTTTACTCAGTGACGGATAGAGATGGCTCCAGCTTTGCAAAAATGCTATGCATCCGAGCCCGATACGCCAAAGATCCAGTTTCTTCCCCTTTTGCACTAAAATACGCCCGCAGTGCGTTTGCGTTCATTAATTTTGACCAACGCATGCGACGTGCTCCACCAGCGGCGGGTGCTGCTTGCTGAGTCCGAGAAGACCCAGCCGACACCAAGCCTTCTGGTGGGGATGATGGATGCGGGGGGCTGCTAGGTGGTCTTGCAACACCCCGCGCTCGGCTGGCGGCCCGCATGTTGTCGCGTCCAGCGCCAGCTCCAGACGCGCCCTGGCGACCTCCAGACAGCGGCCCTTTGCGCACTATCTTTTTTTCCATTAACGGGAGACGCCCAGGCCCGGCACCGTATCGTGGACGGCCATAAGCACAAACGGGCCTTTGCACCCTGAATTCTGCCGAGGCACGGCGCTCACACCTCTCGCAAGGCGCTGACTGTTTTATTATTATTATTATGGGGTTTCTATATAGTTTTCTCATCTGGTTGGGTTCTATAAATATATAATTATAAATGAAAATGAAAAGATAAATATACATAAATATCAATAACATAAAATAAATATAAAAGTACATAAATAAATAAAAGCCCAACCAGATGGAGGCCCTCGGCAGGGGAGACCAAACGGCCGAGGGTTAGGGGGAAAGGGAAAGAAACCGGCGGACGATGCGTGCGGTATCGAGGAGCACCGCCTTCTGCATTCGAACCTGGAGCGGTCCGCCACGTAGTCCCAGCCGCCTCAGATGACCCGAGAGTCTGACTGGGATTAGCCCGTTTGCAGAGACGACTACAGGAATAATTTCTGTCGGCAGACCACCCCACATGTCGGTCACCTCGTGAGCCAGGTCCAGATATTTTGTTTGCTTGTCTGTTTCGGCTTTCACGAGGTTCTCGTCATACGGAATGGTAATGTCGACCAAAAATATCCTTGACTGTGCCCGGTCCATCAGCACAATATCAGGCTTATTCGCAAGAATAGTCCTGTCTGTGATGATGGCCCGGTCCCAATAGAGCCCGGCGCGATCATTTTCGAGCACGGCTTCCGGCAAGTACTTGTAATACGGCAATTTCCGATCCACGAGACCGTATTTCAGAGCGAGCTCCTGGTGTAGAATTCTGGCTACTAGGTTGTGCCTGTGCAAGTAATCAGAGTTAGAAAGCGCCGAACAACCGGAGATAACATGCCTAAGTGGCTCACCGGGATGGCGACAAGCTCGACAGATGTCGACAGTGCCATCCTTTAGGATGTATCTCCGATAGTTGTTGGTCTTAATAACCTGATCCTGTATTGCACAGACAAAACCCTCGGTTTCCCCGAAGAGATCACCAAAGCGTAGCCAGAGGAGGGAGGCTACTGTGTCTACGAAAGGCTCATGTAGAGCCTTGTAGAACCTCCCGTGGAGCTCCTTCTCCTTCCATACGGTCTCCCGGTCGGAAATGCTCTGCACTGCCGGGTCTTGCCATTGCTCGTTGGCTAAGGATAGAGGGGTAAGTCCTTTATCACAAGAAATGACGTCCTTATAGAATGGATCATCCGATCTCGCCAGGAAGTAATCACGGAGGCTGCACACTTCGCGATTATGCATGGTGAGCGCGCTCAAGAAGCCACGACCACCATGTTTCCACGGCAAGTACAGCCTCATTACCGACGATCTCGGATGATGCATCCTATGGGACGTCATGGTAGTGCGGACTTTTCTATCCAGGGCGTTAAGTTCAGTCTGAGTCCACCTGAGTATGCCAAAGGTATACATGAGGACAGGCATGACCCAGCCGTTATATGCGTGTGCCTTATTCACACCGGACAAAAGGCTGTTAAGCACTTTGGTCAAGCATGCATAAAACACGTCGCAAACTGACTGTTTCATACCAGTCTCATCGATACCGATGTTCTGTGACATATCCAGGTATCGGTATGTTTCAGCCTCGGAAAGGGTCCTTAAGTTGATGGGCATAGATAAGTCTACGCCCTCAGAGTTAGTAACCCTTTCCCTTTCAACATGGAGGACCGCACATTTATCCGTCCCAAGCTCCATTCCGATGGAATTGCTAAATTCACAAGTGATGTTTAGCAATTCCATAAGATGGGAGCGACTGGAGGCGAATAACTTGAGGTCATCCATATAGAAAAGATGGATCACTTTTGTCCCTCCTTTCCGTAGCTGAAATCCCCTCCCGGAGCCCTCCAGTAAGGTACTGAGAGGGTTCAGAGAGAGGCAGAACCAGATTGAACTCAGACAATCGCCCTGGAAGATACCCCTTCTTATCCTTATGTGGTTCTCCGCAGCCATCATCCGCTCGCCCAGATGACAAAGGATCGTACTCCATTGCCCCATACACTGCTCGAGGAAGTCTCTAACTGTACAGTCTATCTTGTACAGCTCGAGGACTCTCTTTAGCCATGTATGGGGCACCGAGTCGAATGCCTTTCTGTAGTCTATCCCGGCGGCGGAGAAGTTCCGACGGTTGCGTTTCACCACTTTGCCAATGACCGCGTCAATGAGTAGTGGTTCCTTGGTTCCACGACCACCGCCCCGACATCCATTTTGAGCGAGCGACATCACCTGATTTGAGTCCAGGTGACAAGTGATTCTCGCGCTCAAAATGGATGTTAGTGTCTCGTATATGGTCGGTAGACACGTGATGGGGCGGTATTTGCTCGGGTCTGTGGTACCCTGGTCTTTAGGAACCAAATGAATGATCCCAGTAGTGAAGAGGCTTGGTAGCGACTTCTGGTTGAGAGCCTCTTGAAACTGTCGGGCAAGCACAGAGTGACACACCATGAACCCCTTCAGCCAGTAGTGATGCAGCCCGTCAAGCCCCGGACTTTTTCCAGTTCGGGGTCCTACGGACCGCCGCAGCTACGTCTTCCGGCGTTATGATGACGGGGTCCATGGGCGTAATACCCGCACACTGACTCGCCACAACTTCCGTCCAAGGGCCCTCGCTGTGGTTTACGGGCTCTGACCACAGGCCGCGCCAGAATGCTTGTTATTATTATTATTATTTTCATTATTTTTAGTATAATATAATAACCTGATTATCATAAGTTCTTAATATAGGACTAGTCATTGTACAACAGTACTTAGAGCAGTCGTCACCTGACCACCCCATATACATGTACGACCTTGGGTATGCGTCTGCGGTAGCTCCTCCATACAAGCCATCTTTACATGAACACCCTCCATAACTTAAGAAAATTTTCTTTTATACACGAACTCCCTACATGATTACGGTAAATATACGTGACGTTATAACGTCAAGTATAGATTAGCTAATCTTATGTATTAAATTCGATATCGTTTTTACTGTCACAGTTTTTAAATTATACGAAAGAATATTCTCGTAATAAACATTATCAATTCACTTAAAGACACATACGTATAACAAATATTTACATAACACACAACATGTTTTCACATTTCACAATTTACTGCCATATTTCTCGAAGGGCTTATTAGGGGTAAAAAAGTTTTGCATGCAAGATACATTATTTTTAATATTATATCAACTCTTTAACTAAACTCAGTAATACGCGGACAAACAAAGTTCAATCTTTACTGGCATCTCTAATACAAGAAACTATTACAGTCGTTATAAGTTCACTACAGAACATTGGCCTTTCCCATACATTGCTTTATAGGAAGGATTTTGCCGCCATGCTTATCGAGTGCCTTGGCAACCGCAGTTTTTTATTATTTTTTGTTGTTATCCGAAAGTTGCTGCTGCGCATCTCCTTTTTTAATATCCCTCTGTTGCCTCTAACGACACTCATGAGACTATATGGGGTAGGAGATATTTTTACAACGCCACTACATGGTTTGTACAAGAATAAAGACAAGTTACTTGTTTACATCATTGAAAACAACATAACGAAAATTTTATTTCTGAGAAATTAAAAAAAAACTATAGTAGCATTGCAGACTAAATGGTGTGGAAGTCTTCTATATGTGAACACCTGCAGGATCGTCCCTGTCACTATATAAGATTTGATAGACCACAAATCCTCGTGAAAGAACACCAATTCCTTCCAACAATGAATCGCGAGGCGATTGAAATAAAAAAACATCCTAATTTCAATATAAAAGATGGCTGGGTGCTACCAACTGCTTGAGATCATACAAGCATACAATTGCAAGACTTCAAGATACTATACGTTCATAACGTGTAGATCGGAACAAAAATTAATAATTTTAATCTGTGGGTAGCCGCGGTTAACCATGACATCGGGACGTCGAACATTTCAGTCCCTCCCGTGACCATAGGAGCTGTAAAGTGCTCTAAACGTCGGAATTTTTTTATAGGATTACAAATCAAAATGCGGATACATTTTTCAACCGAGAGGACTAAGATGGAATGCTTTCCAGTAAAAGGGTCTCTGGTTTTTTACACTCACCATACGAAACACAGCAGCATTAAGCTACTATATTACGCTGGTATTCTGTGAGAGCGTGGTCCATCCCCGGACGAGCCGACCTATTTGTGCTACAACTATCTACTAATGTAACTGTAGCATGGCTCTACCACGTATAAAATTATAAAAAGGTTAATATACACGATAAAATCCGTAAAACCTAGTTTTTCCCAAACCACCGATGAATTCCTTTCTTAATCATGGTCACAACATCTTTTCGCAAACAACTTTTCATGACAATTAATGCAATTCAATTCTCCTGTTGTTACAGTTGTTCATGAGCAGCGGTCAGAACTTAATATCAGGTGAGTCACATTTTTTTATAGAACATGGGGTACGAGTATGCAGCTCACCTGGTTGTAAGTGATTACCGCCGCCCATGAACAACCACAACACCAGGGAACTACAGATGTGTTGCTGACCTTTTAGAAAGAAGGAAGCTCTTTTTATTAAAGCATGCACCTTTGGCCCCTCTTCTATAAAAAAAGGTGTGCTAACTGTTCAACTCTGATAGATAAACTATGCGATCGTTAAGTATTATTATAATATTATTACAACAACGACACCGTTCGCAAATATTGTTTTAAAGATAAAAGTTCACGTTGTACGTAGATAAGAGATACTACAAATACAAAAATCCATGTTACGTACGAACGTCTCAGAACCTTGCGAAGCTGTAAAATATTTAAACTCCGCTCTGAAACTTTGATAGTAATTTCAAATAAGCCGTTGTATTTGTTTCAGTGTGGTCTAAAATAGGTTATTATTTGAATATTAAAACCTTACGAAAAGAAAGGCTTCCAGTCGATTTGCTCATAAGTGCTTTTCGATCATTAAACAGCATCGAACTAAACACACGCGGCATAAAACTAAGATTTTTTATTGATCCACAAACATTTGTATCATTCCTTACACTACTGCTACTTAAATACAATGAAGCGATAAAAACTAAAATGTAGAAATAATTACAGGCGGATACAACATGCAAATAACTTTCTCAGCACGGTGTACATATATTACTAGGATAAAGAAAGATTAAAAAAAAATTATAACTAAATACAAATTAAAATATATAGAAGCGATGAAGAAAGAACATATTTTATAGAATGTTACAAAAGATGGTATCTTAAGGTGCGACGGAGCTTGTTAGGTGGGTCGAAAAATATATCAATTTTATCTCTAAATTTGTTAACAAGTTTACTCATTCTAGCAATTGGAGAATTAAAAAAAAAAATAAAAATGTTTTATTTCAGTAAATCATTTTGCAGCTATTTGCCGAGGCCTCCCAGAAAGTAAGCATAAGATACTTGTGTTGGGAGAGTCTCGCTCATACTACGTAATCGTATCAACTTAGATTTACATCAGAAAAAAAAATATATAAACATTTTAAACTTAATATTACAGTTATTCATGCATTTTAAACTGAAAGAAAGAAGCTTAGGAGAAATGTATACCTGAGTAGTTGTGTCAGTTGTGTGTTAGTTTATTTTGTGTGTGTGTGTGTGTGTGTGTGTGTGTGTGTGTGTGTGTGTGTGTGTGTGTGTGTGTGTGTGTGTGTGTGTGTGTGTGTGTGTGTGTGTGTCAAAAAATCAAATCAATAATATCCCTGCGGTTTTCGAGAGAAATCATTTTGAAATAGATCAAATTATTTTCATATGATGCACGCTTCTTATTACTTCTAAATCCACTTGCGTATGACAAATGTCTTATAAATCTTTTTTGGATCCGCTCGATTCTCAGTGAATGTGTAGCGTAATGAGATCTCCAGACTACAGCACAGTACACTTATATACTTCTAACCAAACTGTTTTCAAAACTGTTGTCAAAAAGAATTTTAATTTTAGCGCTTCGAAAGACTTTGATATATCTTATGACAAAGCCCAACATTCTAGATGCACGTTTAGTTATGTTTTCAATGTGGGGTACAAAAGTTAATTTTTTATTAAATATGACCCGGAGGTCTCTAATTTGGTCTAACTGCTGTATTTATTATATCCAATGTGATAGCTATAGTCGATAGTGTTACTTTTTCTCGCATATTGCACATAGAAACATTTACTAATGTTTGTCTATGTGTTTGTATGTAAGTCCATAGGATTTACTTTGCACCATTTAATCAGTTGATCAAAATCTTTCTGTAACTTTATTGAATCGTTCTCTTCCATAATCGTCTTGCAAATTTTTAAGTCATCCGCATACAAGTACACCTGAGACTATTTCATCAATTCTGGAATTTCATTTACGAACACCCCAAACAGAATCGGTCCAAGATGAGACCCTTGTGGCACACCAGAATTAATATTTTTCAAACCTGACTGATATCTATTCACCACTACAAAAAACGCTCGGTCCTTTAAATACGATTTTAGCCATTTTAACATACTACCAGTAATGCCTTGATTGATTGAGATTGAACATAGACCTATAATATTCCCCATATTTTTATTAATTATATAGTTATTAACTATTTTTTAACAAATACCCTTACACATATAAATATAAATACTATTATATCTTAAAAACTAATACATAATTTGTTTCATTAAAATACTTTATCGACCTCAGGGGGCTTTTTGCATGCCCTTAAGACACGAATAATTTTCGTAAAATGTTTGTCTACTCTCCGGGCTACTCTTCGGAATAGCTAAACTTCATGAACAGATATAAAACAATGCCAGGTGTAATTTAAGCTATATTTTATCCGAAAAACTTCGGAGATTTTTATCAAACTGGAATCAATTATCATTTAATTGATAATAATTTTAAAAAAAATCTAAATGATTCCGCATTAATAGATCTCGCCCATTCTAAACTATATTAACACTTTAACTGTGTACGTAATGTATGAATCGTGTTTCGCTGCGTGGCGTAACGTAATCATTCGCAAGAACTTCGGCACACAACACCCTTCAAAACAAAACTTTCCTACATGAAGGTATCAACTTGAAATATAAGACGCCCCATCAAAAATAATTTAACAAATGAATCCCCATAAAAATCCCATGTAGTCGCATGCGTCCGGCATATTCCGAGCGGTCGCATGCGATCGCACCCACCCACAGCAATTTAAACCATTAAAACATATATTTAGAGACTCCTTTTCTATAAAGAAGTTTGGCATTATAAAATTAATACAAAATTCTCTATCTAACTCAAACAAAAGTCAGGTTTTACTTCATTACAAAAAGATTTTATTGTATTTGTTAAGAAAAAAAATATCAAACGGATATCGGCAGTGTGAAAATCACAATATTACTCTAATTGATATGTAAGTATTAAATTAATATTTAAGTAAAAAGATAAATTATTTTCACACAAAAACTTTCATTACAATTTTACAATAAAACACTATACTAAAACACTAGAAAAATCCAAAAATCAACACAATAATATTCACAAGAATATGACGTACGAAATAAACGTGGATTACAAATAAATATCTATGAATTAGTTGACATTTTTTCATATTGATTATATAATACCAAACTTCTTCATAGAAAAGTAGTCTTTAAACATAAATATTGATGGGTTAAAATGCTGTGGGTGGGTGCGGTTCCATTTAACCTCTTGAATTTTGACGAAATATCGAAGCGGTCAAATTTGGACGCTTGCTGTTTGAGAGGTAAACTGAAAGTGCATTGTGGGTCGACTTCAACCTTTTCAATGCTAGGTCTTGGAATTTAAAGATGGCATTTACTCTTATGGCTTAAACGATGTCTTTTGACTCTGTGTTTGAAGCTGCCTGGATCGTCCTCGTCTATCCATCCATGTCGTCGAATGCAATCCGCTTCTAATAGGTTTACAGGGCCTTTTTATGCCCTCGGGTTTATTTTTAGAGAAGTGCCGCTTTCTGGGAAATATGATATAATACATTGAACGTAAGGTGAAACTAGCATTATTGAATATAATTGTAGAGGGTACTTACGATTATATAGAAAAAATACCTATAATATTTTTTTATATTCTATACAGAGTACAAGAATACTTGTTGAAAGTCATTTAAGCTTTATCACTGGTTCGGAAAAAACCTCTGTCATGGAAAAAACCAGCAAGAAACCCAGCGGGACCTTTTAAAAAAAATTAATTACTATTAGAAATTCAAAAAAATACGAAAACATTTAGAAACAGCTTGGTAACTATTTCATTCCTAGGGGATATTCTCAATCATGTACTCTTAAGTAGTGTAACATCCCATAATACGCAATTTTTTTTTATAAAATTTTTAAACTTTTTGTTATAAGGGTAACTTTCATTTTTTAGTTCTCAATAAACCGCCTAGCTTATATTTTTAAACCGATTGTGCCAAAAATATTACAGGAATTTGACTAGCTGCAATTTAATAAGCATGTCGGGATGTTGGCTAGCTTAAGCTTTGCAATTAACAATTTCATTGGTACCGACAGAGATCGAACCCGGGCTTCTCGCTTACTCTAAATTTATAGCGAGCGCTAGTCCCCTGAATTACCACGATTCCTCTGGATAACATGAGAGAGTATGACTAAATAAGTGTTTTCATTTTTATGCTCAATGAGATTTTTTAAGTTATATTTACGAAGTTTGTTGTCGTAAAGTTCAGAGAAATAATGATTAAATCCATCTCGTGAATTATTTATGCGCTATAAATCGACTTGCTTTATTATATCAACGGTTCCATTCTTTGCGTAAGTGGTACAACGGATTAATTAAAATGCTGCCGATTTTACGATTTCATCGACGTTGCATTTCAAGTTATATAACTTACGCAACTGTTATTTTATTGATTTTTGTGTTTTTTTTAAAGAATACGGGTGACATACGAGCACACAATCCATTTGATTGGTAGGTGAATGCTGTGGGCCATATACATGTACATATAGGTGGTCCCATAATGAACTGGCCTGATATAGTTCACCGCGACATGTCGCTACATGTTGTGTTGCATTAAATAGTACGTTTATCGTGCACTTAATATAAGAAACATGCATCGACATGAAATGCTTAGTCTTAGTTTAACAGGCATTTGAATAACGAGAGTCGCGTATTTTTTCAAAATGTCGAAAACTGAGTATCGAAGTGTCATAAAATTTCTGTTTAAAGAAGTTTTATCCCCTGCCCAAACAAAAGAACGATTGGATGGCGTGTATAAGGAGTGTGCCCCCTCCTATAGCACAGTGAAAAATTGGGTGAAAGAGTTTCGCCTCGGGAGAGAAACCGTCGAAAACTTTGGCCACGACGGTCGACCTGTGGAAGTGCTCACTCCCGAAACGATTGATCTTATCGAAGAGGAGGTTCTGAGTGACCGTCGTTGGAAGATTAGAGAAATTGCAGCAAGGCTCTCTAACAGTACCATTTATCGCGCGATCCATGAACATCTTCACATGAAAAAAGTGAGTGCAAGATGGGTACCGAAACTTCTTTCAGCGGTACAGAGACAGGATGGAGTTTTTGGATCTTTGTGGCGAAAATCCAAAGACTGTGATCGAGCGGCTAGTGACTGGTGATGAAACTATGATCTTGTATCATGATCCACAAAGCAAGCGCGAGTCAATGGAATGGCGTTATAAGGGTGAAAAGCCCCTTAGAAAGGCAAAGGTGCAACAACCGACTAAAAAACTGATGTGCACAATATTTTGGGATTTTCAAGGCATTTTGATGGCGGATTTTAAAGAACGTAATACAGTCGTGAACGGCGAATATTTTGCTTCTTTAATATATAAATTACGAGACAAGATAAAGAAAAAACGAAGAGGCAAGCTGTCTAAAGGTGTCCTGTTGCTCCATGACAACGCCCCTGTTCATACCGCTGGTGTTTCGAAGGATGCAGTTCGTCAATGCGGGTTCACAGAAGTTCAACATCCACCTTACAGTCCAGACATGGCCCCGTCCAACTATTATTTATTTCCAAATTTAAAGCGGGACTTAAGAGGAAGAAAATTTTCAAGCGATGAAGAGTTGCAGGCGGCCGTCTTCAGTCATTTTGAGGATAAAAAATGTGATTATTTTTATAAAGGTTTAGAGATGTTGATTCACAGATGTAAGAAGTGTGTTAGTATTCATGGTGATTATATTGAAAAATAAAATTAGTTTCGTTTCATTTCCTTCATTGGTTCATAGTTAGGCCAATTCATAATGGGACCGCCTACGTATCTTCGGTTCAGACCCAAAATCCAGATGAGTTGCCTCCCCTGAGGCCTAAGAAGAAATGCCTCGTTTCCATTAAAAATATTTTCCTGTTCTGCTCTCGAGACACAGCAGTATTAAGCTGCTATTTTACGCTAGTATTCTGTGAGAGCATAGTTCTACCCCGGTCGAGTCGCCCATTTGGTGCAAAAATCATAGATAGTTATAGCTGCAGCATGGCTCTATCACGAATAGTACCTCAGTTTCAATTATGACGCTATGAACTACTGTACGGTGGTGATGTTGACGCTGACCACGTAGTGGGACTTCTTTTCTGCTTAGGTGTCCATCTGTGTAAAGTTCTAGGCAACGGAGATGCGCCTTGTGTTCTGGTGTGCCTTACTGGCGAAGTAAAGAGTGAACAAGTAGTGCTACCTCAAAAGGGGCTGCCATGGGGTAGTCGGCGCTGGAGGCGCTACGGATGTGTGCGAAAACGTTCCCGTTACCCTATTAATATGCGGAGAAAGTCCAACACCATTTAATTTGTACGAGGCCGACATAACTTGTCCTCACCTCCATGGCGGGTATGCGTAGGCATTTCCCGATTTGGAAAATGGAGTCCATCTGGGTAGGTACTAATATCTTACCTACGTCTGCTGTGTTCCAGTCTGAAAGGTATGGAGAGCTATAATAATTACAATCATCTGTAGTTCTTTGTTTCATAATGACCTCAGGTGTCCATTGGCTGCAGTAATCACTTACCTCCTGTTGTTTTACACTGAACTACTATCAATATTTTGGACAGTGATAACCATCCAGCCGGACGCGGAGGTACGATGTGGTCGGGTCCCACCCGAAGTCATGACATTACATTTGATTTTTTGACAGGTAAGGCACGGTTTCCAAATAAGATATGGTTTGTACATAATTAAAATATTGAAAAGTCGAGGCACTAATACCAACGTAAAAAAAAACAGCTTAATGCTGCTCTATTTCGTATGGTGGGCGTAGAGAACCAGAGACACTTTTGACTGGAAATGCGGTATTCTATTTCAGTCGTCCGGAGTGACAACGAACTTGCATTTTTATTTTTAAGATAAACGTAGATGTCTATGGGCCACAGCATCCACTTACCATCACGTTATGATATGTTATGACATGTTGACGTTCATAAGTGCTTTTTTTAAAGTCTACACGAATAAAGATATTAGATTTGATTTGTAGACTGTGTGTTGGTTAGTTACCTTCATTATATAAAAAATTAGTTATTAGTATTGATATAATTTTATGGTGTAGTTTAGAATACATTAACGTTAACTAAACAACAATTGAGAGTAGTAAAGTGTAAATGGGCAGTTATACTTACATATGTGTTTCGTCGAAACGGTATTAGATATTTTTAAGTAATTATGGAATAGAATTGGATATATGAAATTGTTTGATCATTTCAATTCCATGACAATCTTTTGGGTAAACAGAATTGACAACGATAATGTCTCTAATGGATTGAGAAGGGCCAATTTAAATGTTGTTAGCGCAAGAGTACGGATCAGAGTAAGGCGCTCGGAATAATCCTTGGACCGGACCGAACACCACGCGCGATTTGTTTAATTAACGATTTCCATTCTTTCGAATAGAACGTTTAAACGAGATTTTTAATTCCAAGGTATTTAACAAAATCAAGTAACTCAGTTTAAGAACGACGTTTTACTTAAAAAAAAAGTGATCAGACATTATTGGGATAAGAGAAAATGTTTTTTTGCAGAATTTCTCTCAATTTCTATTAAAAGCAATAGTTTAATGACATAGAATTCATTTCATACTTAATGCATAAGAAAAAAACAATTTTGGTATGATGTACCAAAAGAGCTCTCATGAAAACTATAGAGAAAGGTCAGAAAGATTTCGTGGTCTCCGATTTTACGCATTATCATCATACTCACTACGGCCTTTAAAAAGTCCCCTTCTGTACAAAGGCCTCACCTTAGATTGCCTCATAATGGTGGGGGCGGGTTGGCAACCGCAGTTTCTTTTATTTTCTATTCTTACACCTCCACAACACGGTCATTCCGTGCCGGTGTTATTACCAACTTTTTTAATAAATTTAAAGAATTTCGTCGATTTGGGCTACTCTAATTTCCCCTGTAACGGAAGACATAAGTTTTTACGTGTCGAAAATTACGAAGATATTTTTATAATAAGCTTTAGTTTAGACAATAGGCACTTATTCCACCACTGACCAGGAAGCGTTTGTGCAGGTGCTGACTATTTTCTCGTGTAAGAAACGAACCATAGATGTAGATCCCGCATCAATAAAAAAGATACATATATTAATAGTTGATCGCTGGCTGTTTACACTGCCGCCAAGAACTCTCTCCCCACTAGTCTGTCGCAGCGACTATAGCTATCAAATATAAACCAAGCAGCGGTGCTCGCTTGGTGGTTAAAACTCACGTTTAGAGACTATTTTATTCTATAGTGCGGATCTGAGTACACTCACTTTTAGCCCAGCGACAAAACTATGGGAACTACACACTCGCTGCTTACCAACTCTTATCTAGGTTCTAGTTCTACTTGTTTCTCGTTCATTGTTGGCGGTAACTTCCTTGTTTTTCTTTTTTACGCTTCAAACATTATACATAATACTCGTTAGTCGTAGTAGTAGCAGTTATAGGTAATATATAATACTTAAAAAATAGGAAATCCCCGACTGAACACAGCAGATTTTTAAAATTGAATCAACCTATGAAAGTAAAAAACTTTTCTAATTACATTAACATCTAATCGTGTAATGGCATTGTAAGAGTATCCACTGCCCTGTATTGTCCCGTGAGTATCGTAAGAGTGACAGAGTAACAGAGTAACAGAGAAATCAAACCGGAAGTTGGCAGCAGCGTCTACTAAATAACAAGTAGAAAAAAAACTACGGTTATTAACCCACCTGGATAACGTAGCAACTGTGGCAAATATTCCTTTTATGTAGTCAGTTATGAGGCCTGTCTTTAGCAGTCAACTTTCAAAGGCTTGAAAGGTGTCTAAGTTTGCGAAGTCACAAGCTTTCGAAACATTAAGGTCATCGTGTCATAACTTGTTAGCTATAAAATATGCACTAATTACCATTTATTGATAGAAGATCTTGAGTGCCTCGTTGATTTACTGCTGATCGTGTGTTCCCGGGTTTGGATCCCGGGTCGGAACAAACTCAATTACTGGGTTTTTCATCCTCAATAGCAGCCCGGGGTCCGAAAGTTGTGGTATTTCACTCTCGTACCTCAGAAAGCTTGGCCCAGTTAAACATGGGTATAGCCGGCCAACGTCTGAATGGACTTTGGAAATTGTTTCAATTTTAAAACGCACTCAGGTCAAGATAGCCTCTGCGTTGACCATTGCAGTATACGGTAAGGGAAATTCGTATTAAATAATATAGCAACGGAAGCTTTATCACGCACGCTTTTCAAAATATTTAATAAAAATCACCAAATCACGCTGGCTATTTTAAAAATGTACACTTTCTATAAATGAAGGCCTTTTGATAAGCTTTATAAATATTTATATTTATTTAACCGAAGCTATTAATTTTGGTTTTATCGCTCCAATCCAATTTTTCGTTAAGTGCGATCTGAGAGATTTTGTAAAATTTCGGTGTTCTAAACTTTATAGACATTTATTCAAGTACATACTTATAATTCAACAATTGAATAAAACTAAATTTACGGATTTTATCACGTTTATTTAACTGATTTACTTATTTTTAATTCCCGACGTTTCGGGTGCTTTGCAGCACCCATTGTCACGGGGGGGGGGACACAGAGATGTTTGACGCCCCAATGTCATTGTTAGTCCGGCTACCTTCAGTTTTTGAATATTAATTTTTGTTCCGATTTACGCAAAACGAACTTACAGCATCTTGAAGTCTTGCAGTGGTGTGCTTGAGTTTGGGTTTAATTTTGTTAATTATAGGATCCCAAGCAGATGGCAGCACCCAACCACCTTCTCTATTGAAATTAGGATGTTTTTTAATTTCAATAGCCTCACGTATCATCGTTGGTAGGAATCGGTGTTCTTTTACGAGGATTTGTGGTTTATCAAATCTGATGTAATGGTGGGGACGATCTTGAACACGATCACAGACTGCAGACTTCCCGGAGCGTCGGTGCTTCACGTCAGCTATATGTTCTTTCACGCGGGATTTTATGGATCTTTTTGTTTGACCTATGGAAGAGAGACCACATTCACAATCTAAATTGTACACTCCTGCATCTTGTAGAGGGATATTATACTTGAGGGATGGTAAAAATTGACTAATCTTCTTCGGCGGCTTGTAGTATGTTTTAATGAAAGCTCGCTTCAAGATGTAGCCAACCTTGTCTCTAACTCCTCTGACATATGGTAGTACAGCAGGCACACGCTCAACTGTAGTCGGCTTCACTCGGTCACTGTGACGTAGGCGCGGGATCCGAAGCTTGTTGTCTTGCAACACTTGCTTGACATGCTGAAGATCGGCGGCCAGATGTTTTCTGTCACTGATCCCTCGTCGTCGGAAACGTCAGGAATTAAAAATAAGTAAAATTAGTTAAATAAACGCGATAGAACCGTACAATTATCAAGATTGTTAGCTCAACAAAGGGAATCGTGTTTCTCAACCCAACACAGCGAATTTCAAATGTAATCAAATATTATTATGTCGTCGCGAGGGTTGCTACCGTCTGAGTAAACAAGATAAAGCCGTTGTGCTGGCGTGATTAAAGGTCTAATTATCGAGGTTTTGACAACCCTGCATTGTACGAGGTGAAATTCCGGGTAGACGTAGATATTGTTCGAATACCTTTGGTCCCTAAGGCATAACGAGTTAACAAGTATTGGAAATTGCCTCTGTAAATTATTGCTATTACATGATTATATCTTAATAAATGATAAGTTTTAACAAGACTCGTATAACCTTTTGTTATATTTTTTAAACCGAGAAACTTATTGATTTTATTTTTAATTTATGTAAAAATAATCAAAGGTGGTAAAGAACAATGGTTTGGCCGGTAGCCGAAAGTAGTTAAGGGTAATAGATTAGCTTGAAAGAAATTAATTTAATTATTCCTTGAGATCTTTTTTGTTATTTAAGCTCTTAACAGGAAGATACTGCAGTTCATCTTCTATTTACCTCAGTCGCTTCTCACTCCATACAAGGCATTATGTGCGGTAGTAGATACCGCAGTTCATCTTCTATTTCCCTCAGTCGCTTTTTACCTCATCCGAGGCATTATGTGCGGTGGTAGATACTGTAGTTCATCTTCTGTTTCCCTCAGTCGCTTCTTAGTCCATCCAAGGCATTATGTGCGGTAGTAGATACTGCAGTTCATCTTCTGTTTCCCTCAGTCGCTTCTTACTCCATCCAAGGCATTATGTGTAGTAGTAGATACTGCAGTTAATCTTCTGTTTACCTCAGTCGCTTATTACTACATCCAAGGCATTATGTGCGGTAGTAGATACTGCAGTTAATCTTCTGTTTCCCTCAGTCGCTTCTTACTCCATCCAAGGCATTATGTGCGGTAGTAGATACTGCAGTTAATCTTCTGTTTCCCTCAGTCGCTTCTTACTACATCCAAGGCATTATGTGCGGTAGTAGATACTGCAGTTAATCTTCTGTTTACCTCAGTCGCTTCTTACTCCATCCAAGGCATTATGTGCGGTAGTAGATACTGCAGTTAATCTTCTGTTTCCCTCAGCCGCTTCTTACTCCATCCTAAGGCATTATGTGCGGTAGTAGATACTGCAGTTAATCTTCTGTTTACCTCAGTCACTTCTTACTACATCCAAGGCATTATGTGCGGTAGTAGATACTGCAGTTAATCTTCTGTTTCCCTCAGTCGCTTCTTACACATCCAAGTCATTATGTGCGGTAGTAGATACTGCAGTTAATCTTCTGTTTACCTCAGTCACTTCTTACTCCATCCAAGGTATTATGTGCGGTAGTAGATGCTGCAGTTAATCTTCTGTTTACCTCAGTCGCTTCTTACTACATCCAAGTCATTATGTGCGGTAGTAGATACTGCAGTTAATCTTCCGTTTACCTCAGTCGCTTCTTACTACATCCAAGGCATTATGTGCGGTAGTAGATACTGCAGTTAATCTTCTGTTTCACTCAGTCGCTTCTTACTCCATCCAAGGCATTATGTGCGGTAGTAGATACTGCAGTAAATCTTCTGTTTCCCTCAGTCGCTTGTTACTCCATCTAAGGCATTATGTACGGTAGTAGATACTGCAGTTAATCTTCTGTTTCCCTCAGTCGCTTCTTACTCCATCCAAGGCATTATGTGCGGTAGTAGATACTGCAGTTAATCTTCTGTTTCCCTCAGTCGCTTCTTACTACATCCAAGGCATTATGTGCGGTAGTAGATACTGCAGTTAATCTTCTGTTTCCCTCAGTCGCTTCTTACTCCATCCAAGGCATTATGTGCGGTAGTAGATACTGCAGTTAATCTTCTGTTTCCCTCAGTCGCTTCTTACTCCATCCAAGGCATTATGTGCGGTAGTAGATACTGCAGTTAATCTTCTGTTTCCCTCAGTCGCTTCTTACTCCATCCAAGGCATTATGTGCGGTAGTAGATACTGCAGTTAATCTTCTGTTTCCCTCAGTCGCTTCTTACTCCATCCAAGGCATTATGTGCGGTAGTAGATACTGCAGTTAATCTTCTGTTTCCCTCAGTCGCTTCTTACTACATCCAAGGCATTATGTGCGGTAGTAGACACTGCAGTTAATCTTCTGTTTACCTCAGTCGCTTCTTACTACATCCAAGGCATTATGTGCGGTAGTAGATACTGCAGTTAATCTTCTGTTTCCCTCAGTCGCTTCTTACTCCATCTAAGGCATTATGTGCGGTAGTAGATACTGCAGTTAATCTTCTGTTTCCCTCAGTCGCTTCTTACTCCATCCAAGGCATTATGTGCGGTAGTAGATACTGCAGTTAATCTTCTGTTTCCCTCAGTCACTTCTTACTCCATCCAAGGCATTATGTGCGGTAGTAGATACTGCAGTTAATCTTCCGTTTACCTCAGTCGCTTCTTACTCCATCCACGGCATTATGTGCGGTAGTATATACTGCAGTTAATCTTCTGTTTCCCTCAGTCACTTCTTACTCCATCCAAGGCATTATGTGCGGTAGTAGATACTGCAGTTAATCTTCTGTTTCCCTCAGTCGCTTCTTACTCCATCCAAGGCATTATGTGCGGTAGTAGATACTGCAGTTAATCTTCTGTTTCTTTCAGTCGCTTCTTACTCCATCTAAGGCATTATGTGCGGTAGTAGACACTGCAGTTAATATTCTGTTTCCCTCAGTCGCTTCTTACTCCATCCAACACATTTATACCTAAATTAATTTCATATTAATTTCACTACAACCGTAATGGATAATAGGTTGAGCACTCGCTTAAAACTTCACAGTATGTGAGTAAACTGGGTTGCGACCTCGCTGGCACCAATGAAATTGTTAATTGCAATTTTAAGTGGTAATTTACCACAGGCGTGCAAGTAAAACATCAAGAAGAAACCTGCATGTCTAAGAAAATAAAACAAAACGATATTGAAGTCTGCCATCGACGACTGTGTGCCGCGACAGCGCGGTGCGTGTTTTCTTGCTCTAAAACCTTCTGAGACATGTGAAGAACCCATCTAGCTGTGGGACGTGCAGTATCTGTAGGTTGTAGACTTAGCGTGCACCGGTCAAGCCGACCCATTTATGCTGCAAACGTAATATAGCTGCAGCGTGGCTCTACTAAGTTATAAAGAATCTATTATAGTTAAGTTATAGATATGCGCTATTGTTATTAATTATGACTATCTATTTGCTTGGTGTGACTGTAAATTATAAATAAATATATATTAAGTAAATTAAAATAGGCATACAACGATGTATTAAATTAAGTGAGTTTTTAAAGTAAAAACTTGACAAGCTGCTTATATACTTACCCGAAAATTGCTTTCCCAAGTTGTATATTAAAATATTTTACTACCGTCTGGTCACTGTGTTTGGTAGCGTAAGAATATAAACTATCCCGTATCGTCTCTTGCGTGTCGTTAGAGACGGTAGAGGGAGACACACTTGTCGATCCGCAGTGGTGTCTTCCTAATTATAACTAGTTATTAATTAAAAAGCTGCGGCTATCAACCCGCCCGCTAAACGTGGCTACCATGGTGAATAGCTTCCCTATACGACAATATTTGGTACAGATCTATGTTAAGTGGACCTTAATAGACTATAACGGAATAATTCGGAAAATTATCATATGTATTGCTGCAATAGTTTTTAATTTCTTTTCAATATTTCAGCAATATAATATATATTTCTGCACTATTGAAAAGGGACCAAATTAAGAGTATCCATAATCGACGAGCATGATTAATTTTCTCTTCCTTAAAAAACAACGCTTAGCTTGATTTAAATTCATTCAAATTCATTGCCTAAATAATAGTTGTGATTTATATTTCTTTTGGTGCAAAAAACATTTCATTGCCTTATTTTTGTCACTGTGTTAATATGAGTTTGGTAAAGGCCCATGAATTCTCATGGTACTCGATATTCGGCGGTACAACCTTCACGCCACAAGAGCATTATCAAATCGGCGACGGAAAACAACGTAATAGACGTGAAACTTACGAGTACGTACAATTTTAGCCTCTTCCCTACAAAGGAAGAGACTGGAGGCTCTTACAGCTTAAAGAAAAAGATATACCTCTTCTTTTCATAACTCATTTATTGGAAGCTATATTTGGATTTTAGGTTTTCTTCTTGTGCTTCAAATATTCGCCCCTTAGGAAACCCACGGGACGAATGAGGTATAAGGTATGAGGAATATATATATATATATATATATATATATATATATATATATATATATATATATATATATATATATATATATATATATTATGATAATGATATACTATAATGACTTTTTTTTAATTCTTCATCCACTTCATTATATTTCTCTGGTAAATTTTTACTTGTTTACTTAGAAAAGCTTTCAAAATGGTCGTTAAAATAAGTTCTTTAACTTACTTGAGTTGGCTTTGATATCGAGGTGAACGAAATAAAATGAAATAAAAATTAAGTTTCTGTTGACAATTTTTGCATTGACGCTGTTTTATTTTAATATTTTTATTCAATTCGTGTATGAGTTGTTGACTAAAAAAAAGTAAAGTGACAGCCTGTAAACGTCACACTGCTGGGCACATGCTTCCGCTCATTTCTGAGAGAGTTTAAACACTCTCAGTTGCTAAGTTTTTTTCATTTAATTCTTAATGAAAATAAATACCTACATTACCTTACTTGAAAATGTTAGTAAATTTATAAAGCACCTATGGATTCTTAAAAGTTGCTGCCTATATACCTGTGAGTATATTGCTAGTAAGAGCTGGGTGCGGGCCTTCTCATTTTTTTAAACAGTTTTATGGAACAATCAGTGCACCACATTTCTCCAGTGTGTATTAGTGCTTTTCACAGGACCACGAATAATGTTATTCTTTAATTCTTATTATAACATTGGCACGGGCTGTAACGAACTAGGGTTGTTCAGGAACAGGGTGAAATTTATGGTTTGCGCTTAATCTCTGAACGCTCAACGACTCCTCAGATTTAAGAAACATTGCATTTATGTACTATGTATATACACATCAAAAAAATAAACAGCTACAGCCTATTAAAGTCCGCGGCTGAACATGGCCAGATTCCCCTGTTATTATCATCATTCTTCGAGCAGTATGGCCGGCCCATTGCCACTTCAGCCTACTATCGTCGTAACAATTGGTGTCAGAAGTGGGATAAAATCATGCCGATTTTACCTAAGGAGGAAACGGACGGTGTCCGTACCCGAAGTCAACACCAGCAGGACACGGACCAAAGAAGATATGGTGGTACAACGCCGCAGACGTCGGAGGGCCAGCCGCCGGCTGCAGGCCCGTCAGTAGCTCCTACACCTGTAGCACCTGACTTAGGTGCTCTGATGGTGATGCTACAGGAGCAGGCTCGCCGACAGGAGGAACAGGCTCGCCGACAGGAGGAACAGGTTCGTCTGTTGGAAGGGCAGCTGCGGGGCGGATAGGAGGAACAGGCCCGCCGACAGGAAGACCAGACCCGTCGGTTGGAAGAGCAGATGCTCCTCATAAAGGACCTTCACGCTACCTTCGGGAAGGAGATAAAGGAGGTGAAGGATAGGGTTGCTCTGCATGACAACCGCCTATCGGAAGCTGAAACCCAAATCGCGAAAGCTGAAAACCGAATCGAGAAAGCTGAAACACGAAACGACCAAGTAAACCATCGGGTTGACAACGTAATGGCTGACATGAAGAAATCACTGGACGAACTCAAACTTGGAGATGGAGCTACAGCTCCCGTAGTAACTAGAACACCTTCGCTACGTGGGTTCAAGGTACCATCGTTCGACGGTACCTCTTCCTGGTCAGCCTACAAAATCCAGTTCGAGGCTGTTATGAAGGCGAACGGCTGGAATAAAAGTCAGGCCATGACTGCTCTCACTCTAGGCCTGCGCGACCAGGTCTTAACAGTTCTGGAAGCTCTCGGTGAGGAAGTGACTTATGAGCAACTCCTTGAGGCATTGGAGGCGAGATATGGCGACGCTCACCTGGAACACGTCTTTCGTGCGCAGCTTAAAGATCGCGGGCAGCGCATCAACGAAAACCTGCAGCAGTGGGCTCTAGAGGTGGAGAAGCTGGTGAGAAAAGCATAACGGTCTGTACCTGCGCTCATTGAAGGGAACCTGGTGCAGACATTCATCGACGGCATTCGCGAGCTGGAAGCCAGAGCTGCTGTGAGGCTCGGGCACCACGAGACGCTTAAGGACGTCTTGGCCCATCACTGGAGGTGGAAGCCGTGCGGCAGGATCATCGTTCCCATCGCGTCAGGGAGGTTGTAGCAGCTATAATTCGCGACCACAACAAAGGAGCAGTAGGTGCTATGGCTGTGGGGAAAAGGGCAATCTTCGATCCAGCTGTACCAAGCGAACCCTAGAAGGGGAAGGTGAACGATCTCGGGAGGGTAGTGCGGCCAACAGCACCGCCCAGCAGCAGAAGGGAAACGAGTAAAAGCCAGAACTGCGGGGCGGGTGCTGGCTGATGTTTAAAGAGCCCCAAGGATCTCGATATCACAAACCCACGATGGGAATAGTCTAATCATCAAGGGCGAGGTCAACGGAATGCCGTGTAAACTGACCATAGACACTGAAGCCTCTCGTGAGGTTGTTAGTTCCCAACTAATAAGTCAGTTCCTTGGGGACTCCGCATACAACCAAGAACGCATTAATTTGGTAACAGCCACCGGTCAGCGTATACCCGTCCGTGGAGAGAAGGAGATGGAGTTGAAGCTAGGCAACGTGAGCTATCTGCATAATGTCATCGTGGCTGATATAACGGACGACTGCATCCTAGGCCTAGACTTTATGAGGAATAATTGTTGTGAGATCGACGTTAAGCAAGGTGTTTTGAAATGTGGACAGGAGGAACTTTTTATGGAAGGTGCGTTACCAGGGAACGTGTACAGCATTAAGAAGATTGTTCTTCCGCCGAGATCGGAAACGATTGTTCCGGTTAGTCTTCCTCGAAACGCTGGGCAACCTCACCGTTGTGTACTTGTGGAAAGGGTAAACAATGACCTTCCTTGGAAAGTAGCTCGAACCTTGATCAGGACCACTGATATCTCAGGAGTACGTGTGCTGAATCTTTGTGACCGGGAACAGATTATAGAAAAAGGCACACTGGTTGGTATTTGTTAGGAAGTGGATTGGTTACGTCGATGCCAATATATATCGAGTGGGACCCCCAGCAAGGATTCAGAAACGAGAGTGATCACACTTTTGGAAGACTGTCGCAGTGTTCTCTCCCCGAACGAATTGGTCAAGGCGAAGAAGTTGTTACTCAAGTACGGCGATGTATTCTCATCAAACGATGCCGACGTAGGTAAGACTGGCTTAGTTCAACACAAAATAAATACAGGAGAAGAATTGCCTATCCGTCAGCGGCCAAGAATATTGCCGGTAGCACGTGAAAAGGAATTGGAAACCATGATTGAGACAATGATGAAGGATTGTGTTATTGAACCTTCATCTAGTGCATGGTGTTCGCCCGTGGTACTGGTAAAGAAGAAGGATGGCAGCATGCGGTTCTGTGTTGATAACCGGCGTCTGAACGACGTTACAAAGAAGGAAAACTATCCCTTGCCAAGAGTTGATGACACACTGGACATGCTTACAGGAGTAAAGTGGTTTAGCACGCTGGATCTAAAAAGTGGCTACTGGCAAGTTGAAATTGACCCTAAGGACAAGGAGAAAACTGCGTTCTCGACGGGAAAGGGTCTGTGGCAATTTAAAGTAATGCAGTTTGGGTTGTGCAATGCTCCAGCAACGTTTTAAAGGCTGATGGAGCTTGTACTTACTGGGCTAATTGGCAATGCCTGTCTGGTCTACTTGGATGACATCATCATAGTAGGCTGGATCTTTGAGGAACACCTTCAAAACCTGGAACGCGTACTCATGAAGATTTAGAGTGCCAACCTCAATTTGAGCCCGAAGAAATGTTCACTATTCCAACGGCAAGTTAACTTTTTGGGGTTTGTAGTATCGGAAGAAGGTATCCGCACAGATCCAGAGAAAATCGCCGCTGTCAAGGATTGGCCGGTTCCAAAAGACAAGACGCAGGTTAGAGCATTTTTGGGTTTGTGCTCCTATTACCGGCGATTTGTGAGGAACTTTGCAGATATAGCCAAACCTCTGCACAAGCTAACCGAGGAGAAGCGACATTTCTGCTGGGACGAAAGTTGCAATATCGCATTCCAGGGGCTCAAGGACCGTCTGTGCAAAACACCTATTTTGGGATACCCCGATGCAAGCAAAGAATTTATAGTTGACACAGACGCAAGTGATACAAGGCTCGGCGGTGTGTTGTCTCAGCGGAACGGTGACCAAGAGGTCGTGATAGCGTACTTCAGCAAGACGTTGTCAAAACCGGAAAGGAACTATTGTGTTACAAGACGCGAATTGCTAGCTGTGGTAAAGTCGTTGGAGCATTTTAGCAAATATCTTCTGGGGCGGAAATTTCACTTACTTACTGAACATGCTGCATTAAAATGGCTATTGCAGTTTAAAAATATTGCAGTTTAAAAAGACAAGTTGCGAGGTGGATTGAACTACTGCAGGAATACGACTTTGAGATCGAATATCGCAGCGGGAAATCTCATGGCAACGCAGATGCATTGTCAAGAAGACCTTGTCCTGAAGATTGCAACCATTGTACTAGGCAAGAGAGTAAGGAAGTGGTATCCGTGAGGATGCTCAGGACAGACC
Source organism: Parnassius apollo (assembly GCA_907164705.1). Classification (NCBI taxonomy): domain Eukaryota; kingdom Metazoa; phylum Arthropoda; class Insecta; order Lepidoptera; family Papilionidae; genus Parnassius; species Parnassius apollo. The sequence continues at coordinate 630,207 of CAJQZP010001130.1, forward strand.
ACCTCAGCAACGAGTGGAAGGACAGCTTACGACATGCACAGCAGGAAGATCCGGACATCAAGCCAATTCTGCAATGGATGAAGGCCAGTGCTCACAAGCCCAAGTGGAGCGACGTCTCAGCGATGAGTTCAACCACTAAAAGCTATTGGGCCCAGTGGGAACGTTTGCTGCTTCAGGATGGAGTTCTGTGCCGTAAATGGGAAAATTTTCGGGGAGACGGCTGTCATTTGCAAATGGTCGTCCCTAAAGCTAGAGTACCGGATGTTCTACAGCTGTACCATAATGATTATTCAGGAGGCCATCTGGGAGTTAAACGGACTCTACTGAAGATCCGAGAACGGTTTTACTGCGTCGCTGTCTGAAAAATAACGAAACGATGTCGAGAACTGGTGTCGCAAATGTACAAGTTGTGCGTCTGTAAAGGGACCTCAGACTCGTAGTAGAGGTGCATTGAAGTTGTACAATGTTGGTGCACCATGGGAGAGAATAGCCATTGACGTGGTGGGGCCGTTTCCGGAGAGTGAAAGCGGTAACAAATATTTAATGGTGTGATGGATTACTTCACTAAGTGGCCAGAAGTCTTCGCCATTCCAAATCAATAAGCTTCAACAGTTGCAGATAAATTAGTTCATGAAGTCTTCTGTCGTTTTGGAGTACCTTTGGAGATTCACAGCGATCAAGGAAGGAATTTTGAGTCTCAAATATTCCAGGAAACTTGACGAGTTATGGGTACTCATAAAACAAGAACGACTTCTTATCACGGGCAATCTGATGGAATGGTAGAACGATTTAATCAGACATTGGAGAGGTACCTAGCAAAAGTTGTAGACAATCGGCAACGAGATTGGGACAAGCACATACAACCGTTTTTGTTGTCATATTGAAGCGCTGTTCACGAAAGTACATCAGTGACACCAGCTTTCGCAAACTTTGGGAGAGAATTACGGCTGCCTGCGGACCTAATCACCGGAATACCACCTGATGCTTCACGCATTATAACCGATTATGCAAATGACTTGCGGAACAAAACGAATGACGTTTATGAGTACGTCAGACAATCGGACCAGCAAATGTCTGAAAAGATGAAAACCCGTAACGACCGCAAAACGAACAACAAAGGGTTCGACTAAGGTTCATTAGTGTGGTTGCACAATCCAGTTAGTAGCAAAGGGAAATCTCCTAAGCTTCAAGCTAAATGGGACGGCCCGTACCGGATTGTGACCAGGATCAACGATGTAACCTACCGGATACAGAAAGCGCAAGAGGGACTCCTAAGATCGTCCATGTGGATTGCCTGGCGCATTATTATGGGGCCGATAATGCTCGGGACGAGCATGTCTTAGGAGGGGGCAGTGTTGCGCGGCTAAGTTGACAACCGGCACTAGCGCCATCTAGTGTCGGGTAATGGAGCGAGGGGAGAGCTTTCCAGAAAGTGACATCATTAATCTTTCAACCAACAGCTCCATCTGTTGTCGAAACGAAGAACTAAGCTTCTGGAAGCTGACTCTCGAATTTTCGGCGCTTTGTCGATTGGTGCGCGTATTTACTTGAATGTTCTGGATGATTCGGTACTAATGTGTATTTATAGGCGCTGCAAGGTGCGATCGAGGAAGTATTGAAGTTGGCGAAACAAGCGAAGCTTCGGAGCGGAATAAAGTGAATCAGTGTGATTAATTATTAGTGTTTTTAACTTTAATTAGTGTAAAGTGAATTAAAGTGTGAATTTAGGTAATTCTATCGGCAATTTTTATTGTTACGAACCTCAAGCTCGTAACAATAATATTATTAAACCTTACTTACTAGACCTTAATTAGTAGAGGGAACTGCGGCCTTATAGTATTAAATTAGAGTTTATATATATATATATATATATATATATATATATATATATATATATATATATGACGTTATGTGTCAGATGAGCTTAAGTAATGTTCTCTTACTTTTGTTTTTAAATTCCATTTTTAGGGGATTTTCTTATTGCTAAGGGAGGCGCATTCCAGTGTCATACAGCTGGTAACAGCGAAAGAAATTGAGATTTCTGCCACCGAAGATGACAATTATGGGAAGAACCCAGGTATTGAAACTTACATTTCAAATACTCTGGGGTCAATAGATCGTTAAGGATGGTGAAAAGTGTGCTAAGAATTCTAAGCTTCCTGCGTTGTACATTTTCTTATAGATAATATAGGCCATAGAATTCACCTACAACTCGCTCGTTATTTTTATAAAAATTATATATAATATACTTTCTAACTATTAAAAAAGTTATAACTTAATATATAGTTATTTGTTTGGCTTGTACTACTACTAGGCGATAGGACCACATGAGTAAAGATTTCCATGTGGTGGGACTTCCTTCATGCCTTGGAGTCATTAGTCATTAGTCATTTATTCCAAAAACAATATACATTGTGTGGGAAAACTCAATTGTAACAAACATTATTAAATTTAATTAATTAACATTATACGTGTTTACTAAAATTGTCTACAACTTAATTATTAATTAAACAATGCATGCAATATTAATTCTTACCAAACTCAATATAGTCATTCACTGAATAGAAACATTTTTCCAATAAAAAAGATTTTAACCTTTGTTTAAAAATTTTTACATTATTTATGGTTTTTAGGGCATTAGGTAGTCTATTAAAAAGTTTTACAGCTTGATTTCTAACGCTATGCTCAACAACCTGTAGTTTTGTTTTGAAGATATTGGGTATATTCTTTCGTCTCGTATGGTATCTTCTTGCCATTTCATCACCAGTTTCATATCTATTCGGATATTTGACAAGATCAGTGAGTAAAGTAAGAATATACAAACAGGGCAGTAAGGATTTTCAAATTTATAAAATGTTCTCTGCATGATTGCCTCTGGTGTATGCGAGATATTATTCTAATTGCTCTTTTTTGTAGAATAAACGCTTTTTTTACATTATAGGCATAACTATTTCCCCAAAACTTAATACTGTATCTTAAGCGAGATTCTATTAGAGCATAATATACAATTTTTAATTGTTTCGTGGTTAGTTCTTCCCTCAAGCTTCTCAAAGCATAGCATGCAGAGCTGATTTTGCTCTCTATATTATTTAATTCATCTTTCCATGTCAAATACGAGTCTATAAAAACACCTAAGAATTTCACCGATTGTACAAGTGGCATGCAGTTTTCATGTAATCTGATGTTCAAGGTATCTCGCGTTTTCGCTGTGGTTTAGCTTTAGTTTTTTCTGCATTCAGCATAAGATTATTTGCATTAAACCACAGAGAAAACGTTAAAAGAGCTCTATTTAGTCTATAGTTGAGATCATTTGTATTCTGTGCCGATATTACCGCATTTGTATCATCCGCAAAGACCACAATGTGAACTTTCGGTAGAGAGTTATACATAAAGGGGATCAAATCATTTATAAATATGATGAACAAGATTGGTCCCAAAATGGAACTTTGTGGCACTCCTCTATTAATTTTATCTAATTTATATTTATACGTCTTTTCAATATTATACTCGATACACTTCAGTTCAACATATTGCTGTCTGTTTTCTAAATAAGACTTGAATATCTGTAGCATATTTTGCTTTATTCCGTAATATTGAAGTTTTTTTATTAATATATTATGATCAACCATATCAAAAGCAGAGCTTAAATCCAGAAATAATCCCGCTACTTTCTTTTTATTATTTAAATTTTTGATGACATCATCAATTAATGTATCTATCGCATCGTTACTTCCTATTTTTGGCTGATATCCAAATTGTGGAGTATTTATTATTTTATTATTATAAATTGTTGGTAAAAACGAGATAGGTCTGTAGTTTTTAGAGTCATTTTTGAACCTTTCTTATGTACAGGTAATACTTTTGCAATCTTAAATTCCTCAGGGAAAATGCCCCTTTCATAACATTTATTGTAAAAACTCGCTAATGGTGATTTTAATAAGTCTATGTTTTTCTTAAATATTGAAATTGGAATGTCATCCCAACCACATGACTTCTTGTCTTCCATACTTTTTACAACTTTAGATATTTCCGAAGGTGTTATGTGATCTCAACACATATCATTTTTGCAAGTTTGTACGTTATGCTCAAGAAACTTCATTGATAGTTCTATGGAACCTCTCGAGGGTGATAGGCCATGATCAAAGTTTTCCGCAAAGATATCCACAACTTTTTGAGTACTTTTGATATATTTGTTATTATGCTTTAAGATAAATATATTCTCGTTTACATTGGGAACTTTCTTCCTGTGTTTGTTAACTACACCCCAGATCATCTTAACTGAGTTATTCGATTTCTCTATTTGCGACTGTATTGATAACCTTTTGGCACACTACCCTTCTTAATTTATATAATTGTTTCTATAATCAACAATAGATTGGTCACTGATGGATCTATGTGCTGGCACAAGGAAACGCTTCATATTGCTGGCCACCTTTATCCCTTTTGTAATCCAGCTTGAACTTTGTTTAATTCTTATTCTAATAGTTTTTACCTTTTTCTTAAAACTCTTATCAAAAATTGCATACAGTTTTTTTATGAAACTATTTATTCCATCATTTTCCCATTCATGTTTCAATATGTGTTCTCTGAATAATTTATTGTTCATTTCATTAAATACTCTTTGTTTTCTTGTAATAGTTTTATTTTTATTATTTTTCGTGTCTCCCTGGATTTGAAGATCAACATTACATATAAGTGCTGCGTGTCCATCTGATAACCCATTTTGATCTATTATAGTATCTTTTATGCATTCATATGGAAGATTTGTTATGAAATTATCCAAACAGGATTAAGCGTTACCCCGTGTGAATGTAACCGATAAAATAAGGGGTCTAAAATTATAACATTTTGATAAAGATAAAAAATCTGATCTTTGTTTAGTGTCACTTAAGAGATTAACATTAAAATCCCCACAGATTATACATTTCTTATTAATAAAATATTCAAACAAAGTTTCAAGCTGCTCCATAAAAGCTGAGAAAAATGCATCTAAATAAATAAATAAATAAATAAATAAATAAATTTATTCACAAGAAATATGGTACAAAGATGTTCTTATAAAAATAATAATGATTCACATATTTCACCAATTTTGGTATATGAAATCTTATTTACTTTATCTTATTAATCTTATTAACTTATGGTTAGAATATACAAAAATTTAAGTAAAATTAAACATGCATCACTTTACAATCTTAACATTAATCGTTTAAAACACAATCAGATAAGAAACAGCATTTTACAGTCAATAGAAACGTTATTTTATTTTTAGCAGTTCATTTACCGAGTAAAACTGTTTTTCTAAAAGCCACTTTAATAAATTACGTCTAAATCGATTATAATCTAATTGCCTTATTTCATTTGGGATTTTATTAAACACTTGAATAACCATCACATAGCAATTTTTTGCTAGCGTATTCCTATACAGACAAATTACGTTTAATTCGGTTTTAACATCCTTAATGCCACATACTTCAAAATACTGTGTTTTATACAGTTTTTTACACTCAACTAAATCTATAAATTTACAATAGTTTAGTCCTAATATAAGACTACCTCCTCTAGTTTTTTTTTGACCTAGTGTTATATGAAATTATGCTATAATTAGATAAATTAAAAAGTTCAATAGTATGATTATATAAAAAAAGTTCCGTAATGCATACATATTGTGGCTTAAATTGTGTGTTTCTAAATATACATCCAATTCAGCCTTTTTGGTATTTAAACCACAAACATTTTGATGATATATAATGATATTATGTAATATGTCTTTATCACATGTTATTGTTTCTGTAAAGTCATCATTAGCTAATTTTATGAGTACATTATTGTCAATGTTTACCGACGGAAGATTTCCTCCAAATTTATTTTTAGAACAAGCGAAAAAAATATTTAGATATATTTTCAAAAATATTTTTAATTCCTAAATTATTGAGTTTACCAGTTGTCTGAGAAAACATGTCAAAAGTTAAATCATTATTTGAGTCAAAGCAGTATGCATATTCAAATTTCTGTATGCTATTTTGTAGACTAGAATTGAACATTTCTACCTTATAGTTAAACAAGGGTGCACCACATATATACGTAGGTAAGATACATTGGTATGCTTTATTTTTTCTAGCGTGTTTTTTATGTTACTTATAAGATTTGTATAGTTAGAGGATTTTTTGAAGTCTTCTTCTCCAATCAAAATAACACAGTAGTCATTCATAGTGTAATCTATTAATTTGCTATGTAGTCCACTCAGTAGCTCGATTGTTCCTGAGTGTGGTTTTATAAAATGACAGTATTCGAAATTTTCAATATCTAGATTCTCTATAGCTTGTATCACTTTATTCCTGTTGTTACTGCTTATTACGCAAAGTCTAAAATCCTTATTTTCATGCATAAGTGTAGAATTTAAATCGCTCATCTGTTCTTCTTTATCTAAAATTTTGCTTTGATGGTTTTCATGTGTTACATTATTCAATACAGTTTTTTCTTTGGTTCTTGGTGTTGGTTGAAAACTTTGTCCACATTCAGCCTGGCTAAAAAGTGTATAATCTAATTTTGTTTTGTTTCCCTTTTTTGTTTCTTTTTGTTTTTATCTATCTTTGGTGTTGAGCGACATAAATTAGCCAGTGTATCAGTTTTCTTTTCATAGGCTATGATTTGTTTTTTTAAAAAACTGTTTTCTATTGATAGATTGTCTATTTCTTTTTCCGCACTTTCCAACTTCTTTTCTAAGTAAGTGATTTTAGCTCTTAGTTCTCCTAACTCCTCCCTGTTTTTGGGGCTTATTTCAGAGTTCTTCTGGAGAGGTCAAAACCTCTCACTTATTTTTGCCTCTTGCACTGCCTTGGCCCGTTTTGAAGAATATAGAGAGGTATTATAATTACAGGCTGTGAGGAATATGAACCACGTAGTTCCTCACAGTTGACAGCGAGTGTGTAGCCTTCTTTGTTAGAAGGTAGTAGTCACTTATACGGTGGTCTATTATTTCGTGTATCACATCAACATCTTGGTACGTTTTTGTTTTTTAATATAGTACTAAATTTCTCTACTTCTTCGATAAAGAAATTTCACGTCAAAAAACTTAAACATAAATTAATTCTTTCGTGACAATAAGAAATAAAAAAATTGCTAATTTCAGAGTTTAGAGTACAGTATTAATCGATGAAATGATAAAATTACTTTATAAATTCTTTTTTATATTAGCATAAGCATAAAAATGAGAAAAGTCTTTAATGTCTTTTAAAAGTCAAGCAAACGCCTTCCAATCGAATTGTCGGTCAAATATTTGCGTCCGCTTTGCCCTCGTTTGAAGAACATGCGATATGGCACCAACAAATATTTATTCGTAGCCCCGATATAAGTGATTGATTCAATTTTATTAACCTTTAAGTAGTGATGTGGTTTGGATGAATCATAAACGGTGATGTGACGTTTTATAGACGTCTACGCAATTTATGTCAATAGTATGAACTTAATTATTAATTAGACATTTTTTGTTTAAAATCAAAATAAAAACCCCCTTTTTAATGATATAGGCTAAAACTAAATCCAATTTAAGCATTAATCAACATTTATTAGGAAATTTGGCAAAAGTCACGAAAAAATCACATTCTATAAAAGACGCACTTCTTAAGTGTTATGAAATAAACAAACAGACTTATTTTTTAACAAAAAATAAAATTTCTTACTTCTTCAACTTAATTACTAAAATAATATGGGAACTACCACAGAATCAGTCTTCTAAATTCAATCTCAGTCAGTACAATCGCTGCAAATTGTTTTGGAACAGCCTAAGCATATAGGCTTATGACATGCAACGCATTTGTACCTTGTGCGTCGCTTCAGCCTTGCTGGACACACCTTACAAGTCTTTTTATCATTTTCACCAACAGCTGACTCAATGCGGCTAAGTTCTGGCGGTAAATCTACGCTAAGAATCCGTTCCATTGTCAGTCTTATATTCAATTATTTTGTCAGTAATATCGTCATCCATAAAATGTCTCCACAAGGTTTCTAGGTTGATGAATGCTCTAGGCTGTGATCTAGGTATGTCAACCAAGTTGTGGCTTAGTGAACGACAGTTACGCATCACTGGTTCATCGCTTCACCATTTAAAACCATTCTTACCTATGTATCTTTGGGATTCTGTGTGTATATTATCTTGTATTGAAGATAGACCTGAATCTTGCATCGCAACTGAACTGCGGGGTGATCTTTGTCGTTGAGATTGAGTTTCTTCATCCTCAGAATGTTCTGAAGCCGAGTCATGATCACTGTGCAAACAGAAATCTGGATCCACTTCTTCATCGTCCACATCACTTCTCCTCATCACTCCTCTGAAGCCATCATGATCACTGTGCAAACAGAAATCTGGATCCACTTTTTCATCGTCCACATCACTGAAGTCTCGCTCCAACTCAGCCTCTATCCACTGACTTAAGGTCTTTTCATTTGTCGAAGTATTTAGAGCTACTCGCTTTCGCTTTCGACTGTTTCCTGAAGGTCCAGGTTGATCCATCTAAAATAATAACGTACACAGTGAGGTGACGAATAAGAGACACTTAGAAAAAAATACTCTAATACTGTAGTGACGTCCAATAAATCATTTACGCAAATACTCATCTCACGTCTCAGGGACACCTAACGGTCGTACAGGTAGGTACAGGTGTTTCTGCCACGAGCGCGAGCACTTGACCCTCCGATCACGCCACCGAAACCCGAAGGTAGCGGGAGGGGCGGGAGCGTTTTTAAAAAATTAACGCCACGAGACTGATTTTTGCATCGAGGCCGTCTGTGAGACACCCACGTCACTACTTAAAGGTTAACACTTTTGTCTTTAGAACAATTCTAATATAACACATTAGGTTTAAGCCGCGACATGTTTTATCTAGAATTTGTGAATATTTCTCCATGTTCATAATAATATTGTATAATTTCAATTCGCATTGGATTTTATTAAACAACAATCAAAAAATTACCACCAAAAACAAAAAAAAATTTGTTTGTTTGCAACATAAACTGATATACATAACAGCACTGACGCGGATTGAATCACGCATGTAACAAGTACATATTTGTAAAATAATTTTCAGATCTGAAAGTTTGTCCGTGTATAACCTATGTAATATGTAAGCTGCCACAGGATACAGAACGATATCAAACAACACATATAAGACACTATTTTAAAGAATATTTATGTAAAAATGTCTTGTTTCAAAATAGTTGGTTTCCATTTAAGTGTTTGTCTATGATTATTTTGCTGTTAATAATTTTAATAGTCTCTAACATATCCATCCATTTTTATTACCTTTTACATACAAGTGAAAAGTAAAACAAATTAATGCGACTGAGGTCCGTGTTTTCGTCTCAAAGCCTAGAAGACACCAGCCTCCTCTGATTTCTGAGGGACTTAACATATCCTCGGATCATAGAAATACTTTATTCTTTTGACGTGCAAGTCTAAAGAATAAAGTATTTCACAGTGTTTTGTTACACGTAGCCAGCCATTTAAAATATAACTTTGTTAACAATTAATGCCTGTGGAGATCGAACACAGTTTTCTTACATACGATGTAATTTACTACTAGCAGTTAGCTGCCCCTAAGATAGCTTATGTTATAGTTTAATGTAAATATTACCTACGGTTTAATTATCTTTACACAAATTTTAGTTCATTGGGTTCCGTCGCGCAGTGGTTTGAAAACAAGTTGCAGCGCTACGGGCCGTGGGCTTGAATCCCGCACGGAACAATTATTTGTATGACCTTCAAATAATTGTTTCGTGTTTGAATGTTTGTACTTGTTAAATTTGTGTATGTAAACTGCTCTAACAATACAGAAGAAAATCTTAGTGTGCAACCTCAACACGTTATTTGAAAAACGAGAAAACGAAAATTTTCATTTACGTAGTAGAGCCAAGCTACAGCTCTATATTGTGGTTAGAACACGAATTGATCTGCTCGACCGAGTCTGCTCTCTCTTACAGAATACCAGCGTAAACTATCAGCTCATTGCTGTCGCGTTTCGTATAGTGAGTGAAGAGTACTGGAGACCCTTTATACTGGAAATGAGGAATTCCATGTTCGTCCTTATGGTTTACAACGCATCAGCATTTTTATTCTATCATCAGCATCTATGAGCCGCAGCATCTACTTAATATCAGGTAGACTGTATGCCCGTTGTTACCTTTATTCCATAAAAATATAAATTTCACCAATTTCAAAACAGATTTCATTTACAAAAATGAAAATATCAAAATTAGTGAGATTGAGTTCAAGCAGGCCTTGAACTTCTAAACTTTCGATGTTTATATTCTTAAACAACTGATTAATGAGCGGTAATTGACTCATTACGACCGTATAGGCTAAGCTACCGCCACAATTTCAGTTTTATGTTAAGCAACACGCAAATGAATATTTAGGAGGTATTTACGTGTATAACATACTTATACACGTAAATACCTCCGGCATCATAGAAACTAATAATAGCAATTGTAAATTCTGATTTACTACGTGCTCGTCGATAAAATAAAACATCGTGAGGGAAACTGCATCTCTGAGAAATAAAAAAATATGTTTTGGAGATATGTGAAGTCCGCCAACACGCATTGGGTAGTACGGTGGACCCTTGCGTACCCTAATAGCAGTGGGACTTACACAGAGGCCTTAACTAACTACTTAACTAAAGAAATAAATAAAATTAAAGTGTCTGTCTATAATATTGAAATAACTGCCTTATAATGAGCTGAGGGGGTTGTTTGCATGCCGTTTACAATTACATTATTAAAATGTTTGTCCGTCAGTTGCCTGTCTGGCGAATCTCCGGAATAACGAAATCGATTGTAATGAAAGCTGACGAACAAAAATATAGTGCAGCGCTAGGAGGCCGGGGCGAATCGCCGGTGTAAAATAAACACAAATAGGTATCGGACTAAAGAGTCGAATTTAACCAATTGTGTTTGTAAATTAATGAAATTTAACATTGTTTTTCGGATAATTTAAGATATTAAAAGTTACTTATTTTATTTCATTGAGCGGATGGTTGCAAAGTAACTCTTAATATCTTTAGTATAATGGATTTCAGCAAAGTAACGCCTGATTCTATTAATTATATTAGGTAATTTATCTGTAGGCAAATTTTAAATTACCAATTAAACTGTATTGGTAAAGAGTGGGAAAAGACAAAAAGGAAATATGCATTAGCATAAAAGCATAAACACTCACGCCTGTCACCCAGAGGGGTAGGCAGAGACCACGAACTTCCATTTGACACGATCCTGACATGCCTCTTTCGCCTCCTTTGCATCCATATATCTACGCATACATGCTCGTCGGTTAAGGGTACTTTTAACGTGGCCCATTTTCAAAATATCGCCAATTTGGTCGATAAACTTTTTTCTAGGGCGTCCCTTCCCGACTCCGCCGTTCACATCTGCCATATAAGTAATTTGTTTTGTCACTCTTTCCTCATTCATTCTTTCTACATGACCAAACCACCGAAGCATTCCTTTCTTAATCCTGGTCACAACATCATCTTGCATACCACATTTATCTCTTATCATGCAATTATAATACATGATAAGAGATAAATGTGGTATGCAAGATGATGAAGAAATATGCATATGGAGAGCAAATAATTTTAGGCTATCATAAATCCTCAGCTGAACACAGGCCTTAACTCAGGATTTTTTATAGAATAAGGGCGACAAACGAGAACACAGTCCACATGATGGTAAGTAAATGCTATGACTCGTAGATAGCTAAATCTATCCTCGAATAAGAATCAAAATGAAGTTTCGTTGTTACCCCTGATGACAAAAAGGGAATACCTCGTTTCCAGTAAAATGTATATCCGGTTCTCTACCCTTACCATACGAAACACAGCAGCATTAAGCTGCCATTTTATGCTAGTATTCTCTGAGAGCGCGGTCCTTTCCCATTCGATCAGACTTATTCGTGCTAAAACTCACATAAACTGTAGCATAGCTCCACTACGGTTGTACACCACAAAGAGGTCTTATGAAATGTTAGGAACTGATGCAAATGAGTATATCAAGAAAAGTACAGTAGTATAATTTTCTCTAGTTATATTATACAACCTTTTTAAAATACATAATTCCTTCCAACCTTCTTAAAATAAGTTTTTGATACTTATAGTTGTTTTAAGTAGTCATATTTAACACTTCCTTGTCATTGTCAATTATACAAGCAAAACAGACACTTGTTGCGCGATTTCAAACTTTCCCTAACGACGGTGTAATTTATGGGATCTCCGCTTCGGGTTTGAGGTGTACAAAAGCTTATATCTAAAATTATCACGCCATGTTTGTTTTAAATCTGGTAAAATAGACTCACATTATGACGAATCAACAGATGAACTATACAGATTTGCGAACAAAACAAAAATTAAAATGAAAATGAAAATGAAAAATCTTTATTCAGTATCTTTTACATAGTAACATGACTAATGGCCGGAATCTCCTTTTAAGTATGATACTTGTGTTAGGAGACTCCGCTCCTTCCCAAAATTACAAAAATATACACTGTGTTATAGTAAGTATTACCTACAGCAAGATAATATCAACAATTAGGATTAAACGGTGTCAAAAGAGAAGCATTATGGTAAATAGTTAAGTGCTAACTTAAGTAAACGCAAAAGCAATTAATTAACAATTTAATTAAAAAAAATAAAAATTGTTAAGTTTATGATGTGTGTTGTGTGTGTGTGTGTGTGTGTGTGTGTGTGTGTGTGTGTGTGTGTGTGTGTGTGTGTTTGCATGCGGGTGTATATGTGAGTTAGTGAATAGAATTATGACTATATATTACACAGCATATGTTAATGTAGGATAAGTTTCTCAATTTCATCATAGTTTTTACCTCGAAGCCAGCTCTGTAGTCTGTGCTTGCACGTGTGTGTCACTGTAGGGTAAAAATTCAGAATTTTATTTAAATTGTTATAAATATGTGCAGATTGTCTTCTAAATTGTCATACGGGTGCAACATTTAATATTTTTCTGTTATTTTGTCTAGAGGGGTTGTAGGGCAGTTTTCTGTGAAGTTTTAGTATCGCGTGTAAAATGTAAAGTTTCCTTACAGATAGTAGGCCACATTGGGAATATAGACTGACGGTTAGAAACCTTTAAGGTTTAAAATAAATCACTTTAAGCAAAGATCTATGAGCTCGCTCTAGTTCCAGAAATTTGGTTTTGGTGGCTCCACCCCAGACTGTGATAGAGTAGATAAAGATAGGTTGTGCTAGCAATATATATATATATATATATATATATATATATAAAATGTTTTTATAAATCTGCGTCGGCAACGTGTCTCAAAGTTTTAAAAATCCAAGTTAGTTTGCGAATTCTGCCAATCAGTAGGTCAATGTGAGCACTCCAAGCAAGGCGCTGGTCAACCATTACTCCAACATATTTGGTTTTAGATATTTTATCTATGCTATCACATGAGCAATTTTGGTTGGAGAATTTGTTACATGAGTGAATTTTTATTTGAAAGTCTGTATTTGGCTGAGTGCTGTTGTAATTTGTGAAACATATATAATTGGTCTTAGAGGCGTTTAAAGTCAATAAATTTTTATCTAACCATTGAGCTATTTGGGCCAGACCTTCTTGAGCAAAGCCATGTACTTCGTCCCATGTTGAACCAGAGAAAACTACAGCGGTGTCGTCAGCATATGAAAATAATTTACCATTACGAATATCCAAGTTACAAAGGTTGTTGATATAAATTAAAAAGAGAGTTGGTCCCAACACACTTCCCTGGAGGACACCATATGTTGTGTCTACTAGCTCGCTAATACAGTCACCAACCCTAACACTCTGTTTACGATCACTCAAATAATCACACAGCAAAGCTAGGGGAGTACCCCTGATACCCACTGATTCCAATCTGCGCATAAGGATGGGGACAGAGACGGTATCGAAAGCCTTCTGAAGATCTAAAATAACTGTAATGCACTTTTTATTTCTATCGACTTTTTCAGTAATGTGAGACGTTAATGCACTTATAGCGTCATCTGTTGAAATCCCTCGCCTAAAGCCAAATTGTGAGTTAGATATTAGTTGATATTTGTTTAGGAAGCTAATTAATCTGCTATTTATAATATTTCCTAATATTTTTTAAATAACCGGAAGAACTGATATGGGTCTGTAGTTACTGGCTTCGTCTCTATCTCCACCCTTATGTATCGGAGTGACGATAGCATGTTTGAGCGCAGTAGGAAAAATACCCTGTCTTATGCAGAGGTTAGCTAAGTGAGCAATGACGGGGGCTATTTCTTTGCCAACATGTTTCAGAAATTTCGTTTGTATACCATCCCAGCCCGCGGCACTGTCCGATTTTAATCCCATTAAAATTTCATAAACCTCATCCGGGTCAGTTTTTAATAAGACAAAGGAAGAAAATGGGTTTAAATCACAATAATTATCAGACAGTGTACCCCAATTTGTTTGACGCTTTAAAATATTATCAGCTAGAGATTTGCCAATATTTGCAAAATAGGCATTTATGTAATTTACAGATTTTTTAGGTGTTGATTTACAGTTAAGAAGTCCTATATTATTTGATTTATTTACTTTACGATGCGTGATGTCATTTATAGATTTCCAAAGTAACCTGGGATTTTTTATTTTTAATTAGTTGATCTCTTTCGTATTTCCGTTTTAAGTTTTTAATCAAAGCATTACAGTGATTTCGATAGCGTCTATATGTTATTTTTAGGGTTAAGTTTTTTGGGTCACTTTTCAGTTTTTTCTGCATATCGTTTCTATTTCTTATACAACGAAGAATACCTATTGTAATCCACGGTTTTAAAATACGATTTTTGCATGAAATTGTCATGGTTATTGTGTTTGTTAAAATACATTGCCTTAATTTATCAATTAACAAATCAGTAAGATAAGTGGGATTAGTATGTAGTAGCATGTCATGAAGATCCAAATCCTTAAATGATTCGATTGCTTGTAGAAGGTTGATAGAGGTCTTTATTTTAGTAGAATTAGTTTCATCTTTTATATTGGATAGTTTTAGAAAAATCATGTCATGGTCAGTAATAGTAGCATTCAGAACGTATATAGAAGCAGCATTTTTGGATTTATTTAGTTTTAAAATAAAATGATCTAAACAGTTTTTGTTTCTAGTTGGCAGGGTATGTCCTGGTAACATGCCGTGTGTAGCTAGCATGTTTAAGTAGTTTATTTTATTTTTACGTTCGTTTGTCTGTAAATTATCGTCATTTATTATATTTATGTTTATGTCTCCCGTAATAATTATAGTTTTAAATGTCTTTAGGTTATTCAAGTGATTATCTAGTGAATATACGATTTTTTCTGCGTCCGAGGTTGATGGTGAGCGATAAATCCCTAGGATAGTGAGGTCATTTATGGTAATCTGGAGACATGAAGCATTCGAAAGCAGGATCTCGGTAACCTTAACTTTATAATCCGTTCTTACGTAGATTACAACTCCGTCACACCGATTCAAATGATTTCTTGTTGTAAATGATGTATAATTATTTAACTGTGGTATGTTTTTTTGGATCAATTTGACACTCAGTCAATACTATCACATCTACCAAAAACTTGAAATGTGACAAAGTAAGGCAAAGATCATCAAAATTACAATAAATACCCCTTATGTTTTGTGAAATAATTGTGAGATCTGTGTTAAGTATTTTAACTACTGAGGATGAAAAATTAATTAATATCACACATGTTAGAGGTTGCAATTTCAGCTTTATCAATCTCTGTTACGGTTTTTAACAAGCTATCCATATAAAGATTGGATTAAATACTTCCTGACGTTGCACATAAATTCTATTATAAAATGAAGGAGCCATTTGATAATTGTGACGGTTTTTATAGAACACATTTTAACATGATTATAGAAAGTACCAGTGAGCAGCTTTTTATAAATTATCATATGGTTATTTTGTGTAGATTTGAGGAAGTTGTTAATGTGTGTTTGTGTAAATAAATGTGTATGAGTGGAACAAAGAAAAATCAATTTTTGGAACAGTGAAGTAGCAATGAATATTAGGTATGTGTATTTACAAAACCTTACCTTTAAAGTACATCTTAATATGTTTAGTATATGTGCGCAATAAAACAGGAATACATCATCAGTACAAATTAAAGCGATATTTATAGTAAACACAGTGTATAATAATAACGGTAGTACCTGCACTATAATGTCACTGCATAGTCACGTTTGTTGTATGAGGTTATGTACTTGAGCTTCATACCTTATCGGAATAACAGGGGAATCGCTTGTCTTCCGTACATAGACACGTCCGTACGATGTCCAACAAAATTTATATGATTTCGTTTTGGCGAGGTCGCGGGTAAGATAATGTAATCTAGCCCCCTTAGACGTCAGTTGTTCTGATACATATATTGGTGTGTCTTTCCTCGATCTAAAACCCAGGTGTTTAGCTCGCAGCTTTTCTTTATTTTTAATATTATAAGCCTTGCATTTTTGTAAAATCGAAGACTTTAGAATAGCCGAACTTGTTTCCACAATAATTGGGGTAGTATTGGTGGTTACTCTCTTTGCTCGTATTCTATAAATGTCAGTGATATCATTTTCGGTTATAGGACAGTCTATCATTTTTGATAAGGATAAAACCATTTTTATTAGATCGTCTTTGTTTTCTTTGGGTTCAATTTGTGGCACATTATTTATTTCAAAGTTTCCTTTTTGGTTTTCTCTTCTAACGGTCTCCAGTTGATCCTCAAGTACAGTTATGTACTCTTTGTCCTTTTTGTTTTCGCACTCCAATTGTTCTATTCTTTTTTTGAATTCCTCATTTTGTGCGTCTAAAAATGATATAGAGATTTCTATGTTTTCATTTGTCTTTTTGATGTCTTTAAGGATTGGATTAATTTTCTTAAATCATTTTGCATCATAGTTTGAAGGGCTGCCATCATATCTTGCTTAAACGCTTCCAAAGTTTCCTCTTCTAACTCACCCCTGCATCTCTTATTACGTTGGGTGACATAGTTGGGAGTTTCAGTGTCCCGAACTGCTTCCCGATGAATATAAGAATCAGATAACGATCTGTTCATATCACTTTCCATCTTGTAGTAAACAATGCGTTCGAATACTGCGCAGTTCAATTATGCAGCGATATCGTAGCACACAGATGCGAAGATCGTAACCGCGTTGGTTTTTACGTAGGCCCTAGTAGCCCGTAGCGCGCTCTTCGTAGCGGTGATACACGACCTTGTGCGTTTATGACGTTGCGGTGCGAGAACGGGCCAAAAAATAGCAGTTGACACGCTTGCACGTGAGGTATAAGGGGGACGCGACACGCAGGCAGATGTCAGCAAATATTGTGATGGATTAAATATTTTTAGGTTAATTCAGACTATGTCGACTTTAATGTGCAACGATTACAGCGGGTTTTTCTATGTATATTAGTTACGAATTTGAAAAATAAAGCGCGACACGTCTACTCACTAACAAGTCTCGGACTAAAGAGCTTCAATATATAAAAAGCAATAAATAAAAAGAACCGCCAAATATTTTCTAGTACTTAACAAAAGGTTTCGTTTAATTTACGTGAATATGAAGAGGTGTAGAAATTAGACTCATAAAATTCAACTTTTATTCCCACTAAAACAATAGTTAGTTCTGATGAATTAAATCAATAATTCTTTATCTTCGTCAATAGCCATTGAGCCCTAAGGGGTATTAGACCTTTCCCGTTGCAGGCAGAATTTGCGGTACGCTTGGCAGGCGAAATGACAACCGTGGTACCAGACGTATCTTACCTAAGTCTGATGTAATAGAAACAACGATTTCAAAAGGGAGGATAGGCCAATCTAAATATTTTACTCATAACTTTTTTATACAAGAAAAAGTAGCGCATCCGTCATAATACAAACGTCATATCATAACACGACGTAACCAGGGTCGGATTTCGTAGTATATTTATCGGAACTGTACCATAATTTCATAGTTTGTAGTACATAGTATCGTTATAATACTAAGCACAAATACCATCATTTTACTTAAAGATCGACTTGTATTATTATTGGGTTCTTTTACTTTTTAATATTAACCCTACGATATCGAGAATTTCTGTATTGTACATGAGTACCGCGCACCGCGTTTTTTTTTAAATAAAATTAAAATGAGCTCCCTTTCCGGTCAATCGGTGCTCGATCGATGCATTTATGTTGCATCCTTGATACAACTATAATGAGGGGCTACCACGATAAAAACTCTATGCTCCAGAAGCAATCGGTTAGAAAACAGAATTTCAAAATATTTTATGAATCAGATTTTCAGATTCAATTAAGCAGATGTGGTTTCTTTTATACTCTTTTCGTTTTACCCTTATTGAATATAAAATATATTAGGTACCAATATTTTAAATTAAATCAAAGTTTTTTAGACAAAAATAAAACATAAATAAAAATAAAACCGTCAAAAACGAAACGTATAGATAAAGTAGACGCGTGACGCCAAAATCCTGCCATATGGGAAAAAAGAAACATGAAACGTCAAACGTGATTTTTTTAAGTAGTATAATTTTATTTTTTATGTACAATATTTTGAGGGTCTGAATCCAACCCTGGCTTGATAACGTAACTGAACTAAACAACCGGCCGAAACAATTTTTTTTAAGTGCAAACTTCTTTAGCGGCGTCGTACACTTTTTTGTAATGGATAAAAAATGTTAAACTCGCGTCAGGACACGTGACCTGATCGAAAATTCGTAAGACGAAAACTTCTTTAGTGGCGTTTTACGCTTTTTTTGTAATGGATAAAAAATGTTAAACTCGCGTCAAAACACGTGACCTAATCGAAAATTCGTAAGACGGATGGAGAGTAGACAGCCGGCGCGGCGTAGGATAGGAAGTATCCCCTTCTCTTTCTACGGTGCGGCGAAAATGTATGCCTGTGCCTGCTGTTTCGTTTAGGCGGCGCAGGGCGCTTGCGTGAATGTAATATAAATTGTCATGTTTGTGTACGATAGTACAGTAAATAAATATTGTATTCTACTACATAAATGATAGTACTTTTATACTGATAAAGCAATTCGTGCAAAATTATTCCCTAACTATTCCAAAATATCAAAAATGCATAACATTAATATTAAAGTTTTCACTTCTGCCAGCACTCCCGAAGTGCAACCCGTCGTTTTTTTTTTACCTGGTTGAAGTAGAAAGCACTGAAATGATTAAGAGCTTTTTTTGTTACAAGTCACATGTAAAATCTAATTTGTTGTTAAATATTCAATAATTATTTCTCCTTGAAACCTCAATTTAAAATAAAACTGGAGATATTGTAGTTTTTATAAACTTAGGGCCAAAAATAAACCAAGTCTGTGATGTGACATGACAGTTTCTATTTTGATTTCCCCACATATGAGAGGTTATAATCCTCCGTATCATCCCGCGTGAGTCATAAGAGAACCCGGAGGGAAAAAATCTACAACTATTTGATCTGTGAGACAATCTACGGGGCAGATTTATGTTCAGTGGAAGACTTTGATAGGCTGCAATGATAGGATTTCTTACATGACATAATTATCATCTCATTACGGTTCGTCATAAGTCCACCGCTGAAAACAGGCGTCCCGTAAGGAATGCAACAAATTATGCGCATCTCTTACTGGGCTTTCAGTCTATCTAGTGAAGGGGGGGGCTAAAATTTGCATTTTTTTACCGTTTAACCTCTCAACCCCATAGCGGTCTTATGAGGTCGCACCCACCCACAGCACCTTAACCCATAAAAACTTATATATAAAGACTACTTTTCTATGAAGAAGTTTGGCATTATACAATCAATATGAAATATTATATTCTCTAGTGCAATAAAAAAACTGATATCCTATGAATATTTATTTATAATCTACGTTTATTTCATACGCCATTTTCGCGTGAATGTTATTGTGTTGATTTTTGGATTTTTCTAGCGTTTTATTAGTGTTTTAGTATAGTGTTTTGTTATAAATATGTAAGGAAAGTTTTTGTGTGAATAAAATTTATCTTTTTACGTAAATAATTTCGAGTAATATATATTGAAATAATTGTAATTTTCACGCTGCCGACATTCGCTTGGTGTGTGTTTTTTTTAATCAAAAATACAATAAAATCTTTTTGGATTGAAGTAAAACCTAACTTTTGTTTGGACTACAAGATAGAGAATTTTATATTGATTTTATATTGCATGATTTTATATATGCCGCGAACCAGTTTTCACGGCAACCACCCTTTGGGGCGCGTTCGGTGGTGACGGCAAGCCGCGCCAAACCACGCGCCACACCGGGGCCCCGAAAGGACTGTGGCCGTGGAGGAAAGGGAGATCTCCCGCCGGGTAAGGTGTTCTCCCCGGGGAGCGGCCAACACTCCGAGCGATAGTTCGGAGAGAAATACTGTTTATTATTCGGAATCCACCGTGATTTAGGCGCGTTCGGTGTGTTCGCGCGGCGGCGACGATAGCGCCCGGCCAAAGGACCATGGATCGCACGATCCTCGCGTAGAGCCTCCGGCAGGATGCGTTTGGCCCCCCAAGTTCGGCAGGAGCCGCCTGAAGGCAGCCCCGGTCCGTTCCAGTTTGGGAACCAAACGTAGGAGGTGCTCAACGAATTTCCATCGGCCGTCGAGGACGAGTCCTAGGTACTTCAGCGTCGACTCGACGGGATGGACCCTCCTACCATCACTGAGGATCCCAGTGGTGGCCTGTTCCGAGGACCATGGAAGTGCATGGCCTCGGACTTGTACAGAGCCACCTCGAGACCCAGTTGCCGAATCCTTTCAACGACTATCGCAACCCCGCGTGTCATAGTTTCCGCCGCCGCCTCGTACGACCCCCCCTTGTGCCAGTACCAGCGTGTCGTCAGCATAGCAAACTACGCTGACGCCGGTAGGGAGGTCGGCGCGCAGCACCCAGTCGTAACCGATGTTCCACAGAGGTGGCCCCAGAACCAAACCCTGTGGGACACCGCACGACATCTCTCACCGGTTCCACTCACCGTTGCGACCGGGGTAGATGACGGCCCTGTCCGTCAGATAGTCT
The DNA here is from genome assembly GCA_907164705.1 of Parnassius apollo. Taxonomy (NCBI): domain Eukaryota; kingdom Metazoa; phylum Arthropoda; class Insecta; order Lepidoptera; family Papilionidae; genus Parnassius; species Parnassius apollo. The sequence continues at coordinate 651,244 of CAJQZP010001130.1, forward strand.
CCGACTATACGACGGAGATAATTAGGCACCCGGTGATACCGGAGTGCCTCCCTAATGCAGCTCCAGGGCATGGAGTTGAAGGCGTCCACCATGCCAAGTTGACACCGCCAAGACAACCCCCCCCTCTGGCCACTGCATCCCCCGTCGTGAGGGCTCTCACGCGCATGATGGCGTCCACCGTAGAGCGCCTCTTGCGGAAATCAAACTGGTGTTCCGCAAGATCCGGCCCCGTCTCTTTCAAGACTCTTTCAAAGAGCTTGCCCACCTCGTCGAGCAGCACCACGGGCCGGTATGCGGACGGAGAGTCCGCAGGGCGCCCCGGCTTCCGAATGAGGACCAGCTTCCTCTTCTGCCAACGAAGCGGGAATTGGCCTCTCTCCAAGCATGCGCTTAGGAGCCCCTCCAGTCGGGGCCCGAGAGCCTCCGAGGCCAGGACCCAGACTTTGGCAGGCAAGCCATCGGGTCCTGGGGCGGTATTCCTGGCCTTGAGCCTACGTACCGCCACTCTCAGGTCTACCCCGGTCCCTTCCGGGATGTCGTCGTCGTCGTCCTTGTGCTCCGCTTCCGGCACCGCAGGTAGCAGAGCCATAGGCCACCACGTCCTCCACGAGCTGGGGCCTGAGACTCTGCGTCAGGGGGGGGGGGGCAGGTGCGGAGTTTATCCCGCACCATCTTGTAAGGGCGCCCCCACGGATCTCTGTCGAGAGTCTCCAGCATCTCCACACGCGCCCGATCCCGGGCCCGCAGGATAGACTCCCTGAGGGCGGTCTTCGCGCTCTGTATCCCTCGTACAGCTCCGCCTCAATGGCTGCCGTATTCGGTGGACGAATGCGGAGCCTGCGATGCCTGGCGTACAGGTGCCGCGCGGCGACACACGACTCGCGCAGAGACGTCGGCTCACGCGACCACCAATACACCTGACGCCGGGCGTTTCCTGGCCGGACGCGGGGCATTGCCACGTCACATATCTCGGACATGGCCTCCTGGAACCACCCTGTCTCATCATTGACGTCGGCAGGCCTGTCTTGGGATGACACCCAGCCTGCACGATCGAGGCTTCCAGGAGGAGCTCCCAGTCCAGCTGCTTCAGCGCCCAACAAGGACCACTCGGAGCCTGTTGGACTGGCGCGCTCGAGGGCTGGGTGGAGACGTCAAACCGGATGTACCGGTAGTCTATGTGAAGCCGGCTTCTATGTGAAGCGAGGCGTCGGCGTCCGCGAGCTGCCCCACCCCCCGGCCCCGCCAGTAGAACAAATGTGGATCTCGACATCTAGCGGCGGAAAGCAACTCGTTATCGGTACCGCGTATAGACCGCCGTGGCTGAATGTCGATACATTCATAGACGCGCTTACCGTTACTATGGGGACTTTTTCATGGAGCCAAAACTTACTTCTTCTCGGTGATTTTAATATTAATATGTTAAATATGACGCATAATACCACTATAAAGCTAAATAATTTTCTTACTTGCTTCAAATTGAAACAGCATGTAACTAAGCCAACCCACTTTACGGAAATAGCGAGACTTTAATTGACGTAATATGTACGGACATAAATGTAAACGTAGTTACTGTAGAACTTATACGCGAATTAAGTAGTCATGCTTTTATTAAATGTCAAATTGATATGAGTAAAAAAAAGCCGGCACCAGTAACAATAATGAGTAGGAGAATTTCTGACATAGACGAGGGAGACTTTCATAAGGACCTCACATCAATAAATTGGAAAGAAATTGAGAGTATCGCGGATGTAAATAATCAGGTAGTGCTATTTAACACAGCCATACTTACACTATTTGAAATTCACGCGCCTCTTAGAAAAAAATTATTAAACGTCAGCAATTCCCGTGGCTAACCTTTAATATAAAATTGATGATGAAAAAACGAGATGACGCATACATTAAAATGAGAAAAAGTAAAAACGACATACATATTAAATACTATAAAGATCTAAAAATCTACGTCAATAACGCAATATATAGAGAAAAACAAGCCTACTATCATTTTTATGTTAATCGTAATATAAATAATCCTATTTCAATGTGGAAACATATAAAGTCCAATGTTAAGATAAAACCAAAACACAATATCCCGATAGACTTGTTTAATGATCCAAATAAAATAAACGACTATTTTTTAAACGTGCCTGGAAATAGAAACGTCTCGTTGTCATATTTAACGTACTTTGAGTTCCACTGCTGCGTTAATGACATATTTGAGATAAAGGAGGTAGATGAACTAGAGGTACTAAAATTCATTAAAAGTTTAAAATCTAAAGCCATAGGCATTGATGGGATTTCTCTCGATATGATCCGTATGACCCTCCCGAAAACACTATCAACTATTGCTGCTATGGTGAACAAATCCATTAACTCTAAAACCTATCCGACATTATGGCAACATGCGTTAGTCAAACCCAAACCTAAGAACTCAAATCCATTGTCTGAAAAAGACCTTCGGCCCATCAGTATTCTCCCCTGTGTCTCTAAAATTATTGAAAAAATTGTCGCAGAACAGCTAAACATGTATTTAGATAGAAAAAAATTCTACCGGAAATGCAGTCGGGATTTCGTAAGAACCATAGCACCACGATGGCCCTAGCCCAACTTACTGACGATGTACTAACCGCTCAAGATAAAGGAAAAGGCACAATACTAGTATTACTAGATTTTTCTCGTGCATTTGACTGTATAAATGTTTCCCTTCTCTTATCAAAGCTTCATTACTATGGATTCAGTAGCAGCGCAGTGCAATGTTCGATAGTTATTTTAAAAACCGACTACAAACTGTAGAACTGAGCGATGACCGAGGAACATTAATACGTTCGCAATCAAAAAAAATCAAAGCCGGTGCGCCCCAGGGATCGAACCCGGCTCCAATATTGTTTTCAATTTACAGTGCCGACTTAGTAAAAAACATTAAGCACTGTAAATTTCATTTATACGCAGATGATTTGCAAGTCTACATGTCATGTAATCCGCGTGATACTCAAGAAGTCGTTAATAAAATCAACGAAGACCTCGAAAGTATAGCCGCGTGGTGCGACTCAAACTGCCATGTACTAAACGGAACTAAATCTAAACTACTAATTATGGGTTCTAAAAATCAAATAAAAAATTTATCAGAAAGAGGGGCATGCATCCAAATTCGAGGGGAAATCGTAGAACGTGTAAATGAGATTAGCAATCTGGGCTTACTAATGGATGACAAACTACAGTTTGAGAACCACATACTAAGTACTAGCAGAAACTTCTTTTATAGGCTTAAAGTTCTTTATCAAATAAGGGAGTTTTGAAATTCGGATATTCGGGTAAAATTGTGTGACACACTTGTCCTTTCGAAATTTAATTATATGGACATTGTATATGGCCCGAGACATTTAGCGCGGTCGCGACGTCTAGTGCAACGTGTTCAAAATGCATGTGCAAGATTTAGTTTTACAATACCGCCCCGCACGCACGTCACACCTTACATTAACAATGCCAAAATGTTAAAAATGGAATATCGCTGAAAACTGCACATGGCAACTCTCCTATTCGGGGTATTAAAAAATAAAACACCTCCTTATCTTGCTGACAAACTCATATGGTCACGTGATGTAAAAACTTATAATACGCGCATCAGAGGAAATACTCTCGTCGTGCCTCGTCACCGCACTCACGCTTTCCGAGGAAGTTTCAAATACGCCGCATCCAATTGCTGGAACGATATACCGCCTCCTTTGCGAAATCTGAAAGCAGTACACACATTTAAAAATAAATATAGAACACAATTACTGCAAACTCATATTGACTTTGATCAAAGTTTATAACGCTTTGCACGATTACGTGTGTGTATGTATTTAAGCATGTAAACCTTTCACAACTTTTGAACGTCTTGATCGATTGAGATGCGGCGTTATAAATATCTCAATTTGAAATAGATTTGGCGATAATATGAACTGATTCGGACGAGTAGATTTTGAGAAATCTTAAAAATAAATATTTTGAAAAACTGTTTTTTGGAATAAATTTTAAACAGCTTTACCGATGGATTTCAAAAACTAATTAGCTCTTAAACTCAAAAAATGACGTCGAATTCCGTTTGGAATATAAAAGTCGGTTCATTCGTTCATGAGATATCGAATGAGTAAAAATTTAACATTTAAAAAAAAAGAACGTTTTTTTTTTTTAACATAACTCGCAACATAATTTGGTGAAATTTGGTAATATATATATATATATATATATATATATATATATATATATATATATATATATATATATATATATATATATATATATATATATATATATATCGACACATGCAAGGAAAAAGATCGTAACTGATTTTTATCAACTTTACAGGAGAGCGCGTCAAAGATTCAAAAAAATTCTTATATAGTTCTGTTAAGTCCTAGCGCCATCTCACCACGAAAATTTAAGTTAGCAAAGGAAAATCTACACTTTCATATCATTAATATGTTATTAATATATGCATTCTATTATTTTTTATGAGTTACAATAACATTACATGACATAAACTTTATAAAATGACATTGTAACTGAGACATACAATTCAATTTTGTGTGTTAATATTTACTTCATTAAGTTAAAAACAATGTAAGTCTGAGATACAATGCCAAACATGTATTTTTATGTGTTATATGAGTTAATGTAAGAATAAAACATTGTGAAATAATTAGGAAAATCTTTATTAATTTTAACTATAAAAATCTCAAAATGCAAGGAATAAATCATGTTGACACACCAAAACAAAGAGTTTTTCATATTAAGAAAATATAATAATAAAAAATGTCGTTTTGCTAATTTTGGTTAGTTCTTGCTTATGTTTTATTATGTTATATTTAATTTTCTTTTGAAATCTGTTTAAGTTACCTATCCAATCAACTTTAAGATAAGCATTACAGTGAGGTCCATGAAATTCTGAATGTCACAATTAATAACAAACTTTAAAATATTTAAAGAAACAAAAATTACAAATTTAAGCAACAGAAAGTATTACAATTGTTACTCTATAAACAATCACAAGTCTTTGCAATCTCTAACCAACTATCTAAAATCAGTTTATCAATTAATAAAATAAGTTCAAAAATATCTAGAAAGAAACATTTGAAATTTAAGGAAAAATAATTATTAAAAAAGAAATGTCATTGATTATGTACATCAAAGACTTTTTTTTTAAATTTTAAATGTTTGTTTCTGTAAGATACTTTAAAATGTTTAGTATGCATACAATATAGTAATTATATTGTATGCATACTAAACATTCGATTATATATTACTTACTAAAATATACATAATAGTTTTAAAACACAATACTTCTTAATCAGAATCAGTCATATTATTTGGTAGAATCGTTTTCTCATAAGGTTAATTCATAAAATAATCATGATATATTGTTGGAATGGCATTGCTTATTAAATCTTTGTACTTTGTTGTAGATAAAGGCAAAGGTGCATTATAAGCCTTTGAAATCGGTAGCTCTTGTTCACTGTTTTGAGGTTCCTTGGTAGCGCGACGAGAAACTGCCCGAAGAGAAACTGTCTTAATATCTTGAGCTAGATTTATAACCATTTCATTGTCGCTCAGATAATCATATTGAAATTTAATTATATTAGGTAAGCTACTGATAAAATGAATATGCATAATTTTACTCCAGGAGACTTTCACATGGTTAACGTCGTGTTCCCAATTTTTGTAACATGGCAAAAGTTGTTTAAAATCCAATATATTGTCTTGGTTTACTTCGTTGACTTCATACGGCTCACCACTAGATTTAGCGCATCTTATTAAAGTCACCCATTGCTGAGGTACGTAGATAATTTTATGTTTTTTCCTTCGCTCAATAAGTGCATACATCGCATCACCCTCTGATTGTGAATGTCCAACTTCAAAGAAGTGATGATTTATATTTATATTAAATATTCTGCTAGCATATGCATACATTGCGAATCCTGTCCTATTTTTATTCTGACCGCCACAGCTATCAGAATAAAAATTAAACTCCTTGTATCCTTCCTGAACCCTAGTTTTTATGAAGTCGAATACAAAACTACTTATTTCGTTAGATCCTTTGCGTCCGATCGTCTCGTCCCACAAGTAGCAATACCCCAATTACTCATATCATAGATCGTGAAGTTATATGTAGCAAGTTTTCTTTTGTAGTAAAATACACTTTTGAATGAGGAGTATTCAAATTTTTTGTAAATCATAACAAGCTGTTACAACAGAATCAGAGTGTTTAGCTCCTGTAGTCTAGTACCTGTAGCAGACTTATCAATTTTTTTAAATAAAGTCTTCAACCACATGTCGCTTATAGAGAGGGCGTCTTACAGGTTCGTATTTCTTGACCTTCTATAAACAAATTGTATTCAAAAGACCACTTGCGCCTACTGGATGAGGCCGAGGCGACAATAACTTGTTTTTTTGGGACTCTTCTCACAAATCGGCTAATATAATCAATTTGTTTATTATGATCCCCCAGTTCCCAGAAGTTTTTAAATATTAAACTTCTCTGGTTTTCTGTGATTGCTTCTCGACATTTACGTGAACAATTAGCACCACAGTCTGGTTTCATAATTTTTTTTCGCTATTAACTGCCCTTTTCTATTTATAAATTCCTCGCCCAAATTTTTCTTTCGTTTACATATTTCAGCCTTCCAATTTTCTTTATTCAAAAATCTCTTCCTTCCTGGGTTAACTTTCTTCGGATATTTCTTTTTTTCTTTAGCATTAATGTGTGATGAAATTCTAGGCTCTTCTACGTTAGTTTGACTTCCATTCCCTATTACATTACTTTGTTCTTTAGAGGTTCGTATTCCAGGTTCTATTGCATCACTAAGTTCTTGGTTTTGCACTAAAAATACAGCAGGACATTATTAAATCGCTTTTAAAAATAAATATCTTTATTTTATCGTTTTACTGCTGTTATACTCGTAGTATTCAAGTAGGTAAACTTACCAATTTCACTTAAAATATCTTCTATTTGTTCATTATTGTAATTTTCTATGAATTCATCATTTATTAATTCTGTATCGGCATCAGGTGTTAAAACAGATGGAGCTGAAAACATATGACATTAAATTTCAATAACTTGTTTTTTTGTGACCGAAAAATCAATTTTAAATTTTAAGCTGCCAGTACAACGAATACTGATACCTACACAATATGTCAATATTTAACCTAGATCAGGATTAATTTGGTTGTACCATACACACGAACTTTGGTAATATTTACGATACTTAATGTAATAAAAAATACCTACCGTTTTCTTGAGGTGGTAAATATTCTGAAACTACTGGTGAGTAAATCTCTTCGGATTCATTGGAGACTGTTTGATCATTCTGTATTTTTACCGGAGTGCGTTGTCTCAGGTTATATTTAAAACTTAGTAAAATATTTCCTATAAATAAAACCATAACATTAATCTACATTAACTATGTAGAACGTAATTAACACAAACGTAACATACTTCCAGTTTAGGTTCATACGTAATTTTAATGGACTTTATTATATACGTACCTGTCTCGACAAAATTTGGTGACATCCTCCTTTCCAGTGGTACATTATTCTCAACGTCATTATTTCGATTGTTCACATGTTCGTCTTCTAAAAAAATCGTCTATTGCAGTTTGTACATAAACTAATGATACCTCTGATACGCCTGAGGAAGCGATCAAGGATCTATGCATCGTAAGTTTAAATAACCTATCGTTAAACAAACACAACCCGAAAATTATTGCAGAGAAAATAATTGTAACTTATGTTACAGTCTTTGGACTGATATTTTTATTTTCTGTTTAAAGATTAAAACATCGTAAGCAATTTTACGATGAAAGCTTTTTTATTACGAAAATATAATTGCCAAGAACAAGAGAGTATCTTGTATTGCAATTATTGTTATTGACAATAATTAATAAATTAATAATAATAGTAAATTATTGTTATTGAAATTAATGTCAGGCATAAGTAAGTATGTGTAACTAAATATACCTTTTTTATTACCTTCAGTGGACACTGACTTACAACATTTTTCTACTAGCCAAAATCGTAACGCGAATGAATTTAGATACAGGGGTGAGCGCAAATGAAAGAGAATTTTTTATTTACTGAGAATATGATCGTAACTCAAAATCGCTAAAAAGTGACTTACGATGTTTTTCCTTGCAGGTGTCGATATTAATTCTACTTATTTGCTGTACACATTAGGAAAAAACAAATCAAACCGTTAGGTTCGAATGCATGACATATTGATAACAAAGGGGTGAAGACCTGCCATACGCTTGTTGTCTGATGGTGGAAAAGAGTGGAGGAAATGTATTTATTATTTATTTATGATTTCATTTTATATATTTTAAAATACTACAGATATGAACACAACATGGAGATACTATAAATAAATAGATATTTAATATTTGTATTTCATTTCATATTGCAAAATTTTACTTAATGATTTCTTATATTTACGCGAACACTACACATTGAAATAATACTAGTTTTTACGGAATTTATCGCGTATATTTTAACTTTTTAAATACCCGACGTTTCGAACGCTTTACAGCACTCATGGTCACGGGCAGGACTGAGATGTTCAACGTCCATATGTCATAGTTAACCGCGGTTACCATAGATTAAAATTTAACTTTTGTTCCGATCTATGCAGTATGAACTTATGGTATCTTGAAGTCTTGCAGTTGTATGCTTGGGTTGGGATTTAATTTTATTTATTATAGGATCCCTAGCAGATGGTAGCACCCAGCCATCTTCTCTATTGAAATTAGGATGTTTTTTGATTTCAATAGCCTCGCGAATCATCCTTGGAAGGAATCGGTGTTCTTTAGCGAGGATCTTAGGTCTATCAAATCTGATGTAGTGACGGGGGCGATCCTGTACATGTTCACAGACTGCAGACTTCCCGGAGCGTCGATTCTTCACATCAGCTATATGTTCTTTAACGCGGGTTTTTATTGATCTTTTAGTTTGTCCTATGTAGGAGAGACCACATTCACAATCAAGCTTGTACACTCCTGCATCTTGCAGAGGGACATTACACTTGACCGATGGTAAAAACTGTCCAATCTTCTTCAGCGGCTTGAAGCATGTTTTGATGGGAGCGCGCTTCAAGATGTAGCCAATCTTGTCAGTGACTCCTCTAACTGTAAAGCGTTCGAAATGTCGGGTATTTAAAAAGTTAAAATATACGCGATAAATTCCGTAAAAACTAGTATTATTTCAATGTGTAGTGTGCGCGTAAATATAACGTAACGCTGTAAAGCGTTCGAAACGTCGGGTATTTAAAAAGTTAAAATATACGCGATAAATTCCGTAAAAACTAGTATTATTTCAAAATTTTATTTATTTATCAAAAGTACATATTTAGAAATGATTTAACTAAATAATCGTTACTCGCATCTCGTGTGATAAACTTTTACTCGAGGCAGGGTCTGTAAATAGTTAATTCAAATTGCTCAAAAACTCGGGTCACAAAATTCTACTACAGTCGCATCTTTATATTACGGTCATTGCAGTCTTTAATTTAGTGATGAAATTGACTACAGAAACCGAAAATATATAACAACTTATTAAGTTTGATTATAATAACTGCTGAATGAATGAATAAACACAAAAAATAATTTGTGACAAATTAACACGGTTTCGTTCAGCCGATTCGAGTAACGTGAATTTCAATCCAAGTTAACTCGGGTCGAATTTCTTCCGAGTTGGCACATCTCTACTACAATTATTTTTCTAATACCACAGTACCAGAACTAATGATCTGAACGCGAATATCATAGATATTTTTTTTTAGGTTTATTGATTCCGTTTACATTTTTAAAATATCTGGCTATTTATAATAATAAATTGGTACCTTTTTTGTTTGTGTAATACCATTGAGAAGTTAAATACAATTTAATTAATAGCGTAAATGTTTCAGCGATTTCTGCATTGCAAAGAAATTTGGTGAACCGATGGCACTAAAAGATTAAAACTGGATTACGGTCAAATATTTGCCCATTGATTACCTTCATTCAGCACACGTAAGCAGTACCTATTTTTCAAAGAATAGTCGTATTTTGAGATGCATTCTACCAGAACTATAGTCGTAACATAATCAGCCTTTACAATATATATTGCAACAATCGTATTTAAGATTAACTATTAAAAATATCTTGATAATTCTTCTTCAAATGTTGAGGTCAAAAACCTATGGAGTTCGAAAACATTATGGACAAAAATGTTATTGTTTCTTGCTGAACACGTATACTCGTAAGTTTCGTTTGTGTTTTATTATTAATAGACTACTTTACATGCATTAGTACTATGGCGGCGCTGTTGTCGCGCCACAAGCAAAATACAAAGAAGCCTAAATCACGCTGTCAAAGTTCCGAATCAAAAACAGTATATATAGAATAGTTCCGAACTAACTCTCGGAGTGTTGGCCGCTCCCCAGGCAGTACAACTTGCCCGGCGGAAGGTCTCCCCTTTTCCAGACCTCCCCCTCCTCTTTTGATCAACTGACGTGATGTGAACACGCAACCAACAACCTTCGGAAACTCCAACTACAATCTTGATCATCGTCATAAAGTATCCCACACATTCGTTCCCGAGCAGATATTGTCCGCAGTCTACCTTCTGAAACTCCAACTTCAATCTTGATCATCGTCATAAAGTATCCCACCCATTCGTTCCCGAGCAGATATTGTCCACAGTCATCATATCCTCAAGCCATCTAGCTTCACAAGGATCATCGCAGCACTGGAATAATAATGCTTCCTGTTCCTTTAAGCTACTCTCTGCGCTACAGTGTTCAACACGGCTCTGAACCTTACTGCTCGCCTCTGCTTCACGGCACTCTCACAGATTAATTGCCTTCATCTGAACTCACCGCAGACTACAAGGCAATCTCTGGCACTTGCAAATTCGTCTGCAACTATATTTAACTATCGACCTCCGGTCTGATCAGGGGTTGGTGTGGCAGCGCTGTCGTCGCGCCACAAGCGAAACATATCGAAGCTTAAATTGCGCTATAAACGTTCCGAATCAAAAACAGTACATATATAATAGCTCCGAACTATCTTGGCCACTCGCCGTACCCGATCTCCCACCCGATCTCCCACCGGGCAAGGTGTTTTACCGAACACCTTGCCTTCTTTTCGAGATCTTCCTTTTTCTTTCAACGGCCACAGTACCTACTACCAATACATGCCCATGAGTATGTATTGGTAGGTAACATGCTCTTGGCTATTTCTGCCCCTCAATAGTATTATAGCCTGCAAGTTACCCAAGCCAAGTTAATTACAGTTTGTGAGGCATTCCATATAAGTTTTCAGAGATGGCAACAAATTTTTGTAGTATCTATCATTGTAGTTGGCTGTAAGTGTGTGTCCATGCACTGCAGTAGTCACCTACTATCAGGTGGACTGTGAGTTCGTTTGTTACTTCAGTTTTATAGAAAAAGTGTTAATCAAAGACAGTTTGAAATAATTATAAAATTATTTCCTTAACACCGAAGTCACACAAGCTACATGTTTTGGTTGTTTCATTTTAGGATCAAGATCATAACTTTGGCTCATTTCCCTTTAAATGAAAGCGTGAATATGTGCAATATTGCGTAAAGTAATGTAGGATAACGTAGGTAAATATTCTGATACAAAAAAGGTTAATCCATCTCAACAGGCTAATAAGCTATTAATCATTTGAGACGACAAGAACGTTTACGTGTCATTAAAAAAGTAGAATCTTTTGCAAAAATCTGACATATTACATAATAAAAAAAAGAAAAAAAAGATAAAAAGTCATTAAATTAGAACAACATTATACTTAATTGTTTCACTGAGATTTTGAAGTCGTTTAGATGAACTAAACACTTTCAAAACATCAACTTATAGTTGCCAGAAATAGTCGCCCGATAGTTGATGAACTTAAATTCGTTACAATCGGAGCGAGAGCGCTGCACGATTGAGCGGAAGTCACGATCGGCTTGAGAGTAAAAGTAAATTCATCAATTAATTTGTGGATTTCATTTCACTCTTTCTTTTGTATCCATACAAAATTGTGGTAATATAATAAAAATTATTCAATTTTATTCATAAAAGTATGCAATAGTTTCATCAATGTTTTGTTATGACGTTGTCATGTTAAACTATCGTCCGTAAACCGACTCTACTAACAACCAATTCTCTTTTTTTAATAAAAGTAAACAAAAAACTACACTGTCTACCATTTTGGTATGTAGATGCCGCAGTCTAAAGACAGCTCCATCTATCCTAAATTAAGAATCGAAATGCATATGTTGTGTCATTACTGAATACTAAGATGAAATACTTCGTTACATGTAAAATATAGTATCCAGTTCTCATCATTCACCAAACAAAATACAGGAACATTTGCCGATCGAGCCGATCCTACAACATACTCCTATAATTATAATATTACGTTTATTTTATTATAACAGTTAAATACATGATCAATGAAAATTTTTATTATTAATATACATTAGAAATTTTAGACGAAAAGACTAAGCAAATAATTACCAAACACTTATTTCCCAGTACATTTTAATGACTACTTAGAAAAAATAGAACAAGAACAAGAACTTCATGAATGCAAAAGAAATTCCGACTGAAATTACATTCAAATGACTTTCTTTCGACGCACGTGAACAAGTACATACGTACTAAATGTGAGCTGTATCCGACAATGTCGAATTTTATTGTCATTACGTCGGCATTGTCGACAACGCGGCGTGCGTTTTGCAATCACGCGATCGTTTATGGCCATTACCATTGCTCACGTTCACATTTTATATCGCAGTCGCACGTGTGTCAGCGGCCTTTCGAGGAACTGTTTGTTTATTCATATCGTCTGGCTTGATATAAACACGCAATATGGAATCTTCTGTTTGCAATAGGTTTTAAATCTTTTTAATATTTAGAATTCCGAAATAATATCTTAAAAAAGACATATTTGTCGTAAAACCAATTAAACATAATTTTTAATAATAAACCTAGCAACGTAGTGTTTTCAAGCTTTTCCAAAGGAATTAATTAAGTTTTAGTTTTTTTATTATAATTATTACTATGTCTTTTTATAGAAGAGGAGGCAAACAATCATGCGCCTCACCTGATGGTAAGTGACTACCGCCACTCATGAACAACTGATACACCGGGGGTATTCCAGATGCGTTGCCGGCCTTTTTAAAAAGAGCAGGCTTTTTTCCTAAAGGCTCCTGAGTTGTAACAGTAAGGAAATATCGCTGGTGGTAGTCGATTTTTATAAGAAAGTTGTGCGAGGAAGAAAACTTCTTGTAAATAGCACAGTGGTGGACCGCTAATCATCCAGATGGTATGGATGGTATCGCGCATTTCATCGCGATGTGTTATGGTGAAATTACTTTATTGGGTAATAATAATAGTAGACGAAGAAAACGCCTTAAAAAGTATAGAATAAAATTCGGATTAATGATTTCTTAAATTTACGCGAACACTAGTCTGCAGTCTGCGAACATGTTCAAGATCGTCCCCACCATTACATTAGATTTGATAAACCACAAATTCTCGCAAAAGAACACCGATTCCTACCAAGGATGATACGCGAGGCTATTGAAATTAAAAAACATCCAAATTTCAATAGAGAAGATGGTTGGGTGCTACCATCTGCTTGGGATCCTATAATCAACAAAATTAAACCCAAACCCAAGCATACCACTGCAAGACTTCATGATACTATAAGCTCGTTTTGCGTAAATCGGACCAAAAATTAATATTAAAAAACTGAAGGTAGCCGGACTAACTATGACATTGGGACGTCAAACATCTCAGTCCCCCCCCGTGACCATGGGCGCTGTAAAGCACCCGAAACGTCGGGATAATAATAAAAATAAATTAAAGATATTAAACGCGATAAAATCCGTAAATAATAGTTTTATTCAATTCGGATTAATTTTAAATGTGCCAAAAGCGTCCATTAAAACATACTACAAGCCGCCGAAGAAGATTAGTCAATTTTTATCATCCATCAAATGTAATGTTACGCGCTCAACGTCATACACTAGCGCCATCTAGTATCAGGAACGAGAGCGAGGGGAGCTTTGCAGAAAATGACATCACAAATCTTTACCGACAGCGCCATCCGAAGAACTAAGTTTCTAGAAAATCTACACTCGAACACTCGTCGCTTTGCGCGCATTTACTTGAATATTCCGGATGCTTCATTGCTAATTTGTATATATAGGTGCTGCAAGATGCGATCGGGGCAGTGTTGATTTGGCGAGACAAGCGAAGCTTCGGAGCGAAATAAAGTGAATTAGTGTGTTTAATTATTAGTGTTTTAAGTTTTAATTTGTGTAAAGTAAATTAAAGTGTTAATTTAGGTAATTATATCGGCAATTTTTATTGTCACGAACCTCAAGCTCGTAACAATTGGTGTCAGAAGTGGGATAAAATCATGCCGATTTTACAAAGAACCCGAAGTCAACGCCAGCAGGAGACGGACCAACGAAGATTTGGTGGTGCAACGCCGCAGACGTCGGAGGGCCAGCCACCGGCTGCAGGCCCGTCGGTAGCTCCCTACATCTGCAGCACCTGACTTAGGTGCTCTGATGGTGATGCTGCAGGAGCAGGCTCGTCGACAGGAGGAGCAGGCTCGCCGACAGAAGGAACAGGTCCGTCGGTTGTAAGAGCAGCTGCGGGGTGGACAGGATGAACAGGTCCGCCGACAGGAGGAACAGGTCCGCCGACAGGAGGAACAGGCCCGCCGGCAAGAGAAACAAGCCCATCGTTTAGAAGATCAACTCCAACGCGATAAGGAAGAGCAGATGCTCCTCATGAAGGACCTTCAAGCTATCTTCGGAAAAGAGATACGGGAGGTGAAGGATAAGGTTGCTCAACATGACAACCGCCTGTTGGAGGCCGAAACCCGAATCGACCAAGTAAACAATCGGGTTGACAACGTAATGGCTGACGTGAAAAAAACGCTGGACGACCTCAAACTTAGGGATGGAAACAACAGCTCCCGTAGTAGCTACAACACCTACGCTACGTGGATTCAAAGTGCCGCCGTTCGACGGGACCTCTTCCTGGTCGGCCTACAAAATCCAGTTCAAGGCCATCATGGAGGCGAACGGCTGGAATAAAAGCCAAGCCATGACTGCACTCACCCTAGGCCTGCACGACCAAGCCTTAACTGTGTTGGAAGCTCTCGGTAAGAAAGTGACCTACGAGCAGCTTCATGAGGCCTTGGAAGCGAGATATGGCGACGCTCACCTGGAACACGTCTTTCGCGCGCAGCTTAAAGATCGCGTGCAGCGCAGCAACGAAAACCTGCAGCAGTGGGCCGTTGAGGTGGAGAAGATGGTTCGAAAAGCATACCAGTCTGTACCTGCGCTCATTGAAGGGAACCTGGTTCAGACATTCATCGACGGCATCCGCGACCTTGAAGTCATAGCTGCTGCCCATGCACTGGAGGTGGAAGCCGTGCGGCAGGATCATCGTTCCCATCGCATCAGGGAGGTTGCAGTAGCTACAGTTCGCGACCGCAACAGAGGATACAGCCCTAGGTGCTATGGCTGTGGGGAAAAGGGCCATCCAGCTGCCCTAAGCGAACCCTAGAAAGGGAAGGTGAACGATCTCAGGAGGGTAGTGCGGCCAACAGCACCGCCTAGCAGCAGGGAAACGAGTAAAAGCCAGAACTGCGGGGCGGGTGCTGGCTCATGTTAAAAGAGCCCCAAGGATCTCGATCTCACAAACCCATGATGGGAACAGTCTAATCATCAAGGGCGAGGTCAACGGAATGCCGTGCAAACTGATCATAGACACTGGAGCCTCTCGTACGGTTGTTAGTTCCCAACTTATAAGTCAGTTCCTTGGGGACTCCGCATACAACCGAGAACGCATTAGTTTGAAAACAGCTACAGGTCAGCGTATACCTGTCCGTGGACAGAAAGAGATGGAGTTGAAGATAGGCAACATTATCTACCTGTATAATGTTACCGTGGTTGATATAATGGACGACTGCATCCTGGGCCTAGACTTCATGAGGAAGAATTGTTGTGAGATTGACGTTAAGCAAGGTGTTTTGAAATGTGGACAAGAGGAACTTTTCGTGGAAGGGGCGTTACCAGGGACGTGTACAGCCTTAAGAAGATTGTTCTTCCGGCGAGATTGGAAACGATTTTGCAGGTTAGTCTTCCTCGGAATCCTAGGCAAGCTCATCGTTGTGTACTTGTGGAAAGGGTAAACAATGACCTTCCATGGAAAGTAGCTCGAACCTTGGTCAGGACCACTGACATCTCAGGAGTACGTGTGCTGAACCTTTGCGACCGGGAACAGATTATAGAAAAAGGCACACTGATTGGTACTTGTGAGAAAGTGGATTGGTTACGTCAGTGCCAATATATCGAGTGGGACCCCCAGCAAGGATGCAGAATCGAGAGTGACCACACTTTTGGAAGACTGTCGCAGTGTTCTCTCCCCGAACGAATTGGTCAAGGCGAAGAAGTTGTTACTCAAGTACGCCGATGTATTCTCATCAAACGATGCTGACATAGGAAAGACTGGCTTCGTTTAACACAAAATAAACACAGAAGAAGAATTGCCTATCCGTCAGCGGCCAAGAAGATTGCCGGTAGCACGTGAAAAGGAAAGTGGAAACCATGATTGAAGGAATGGTGAAGGATGGTGTTATTGAACCTTCCTCTAGTCCATGGTGTTCACCAGTGGTGCTGGTGAAGAAGAAGGATGGCAGCATGCGGTTTTGTGTTGACTACCGCCGTCTGAACGACGTTACGAAGAAGGACAGCTATCCCTTGCCAAGAATTGATGACACGCTGGACATGCTTACAGGAGTAAAGTGGTTTAGCACGCTGGATCTAAAAAGTGGCTACTGGCAAGTTGAAATTGACCCTAAGAAGAAGGGTCTGTGGCAATTTAAAGTAATGCCGTTTGGGTTGTACAATGCTGCAGCAACGTTTGAAAGGCTGATGAAACTTGTACTTACCGGGCTCATTGGCAATGCCTGTCTGGTCTACTTGGATGACATCATCATCGTAGGCCGTACGTTTGAGGAACACCTTCAAAACCTGGAACGCGTGCTCATGAAGATTTAGAGTGCCAACCTCAAGTTGAGCCCGAAGAAATGTTCACTATTCCAACGGCAAGTTAACGTTTTGGGGTTTGTAGTATCGGAAGAAGGTATCCGCACAGGTCCAGAGAAAATCGCCGCTGTCAAGGATTGGCCGGTTCCAAAAGACAAGACGCAGGTTAGAGTATTTTTGGGTTTGTGCTCCTATTACCGGCAATTTGTGAAGAACTTTTCAGATATAGCCAAACCTCTGCACAAGCTAACCGAGGAGAAGCGACATTTCTGCTGGGACGAAAGTTGCAATATCGCATTCCAGGAGCTCAAGGACCGTCTGTGCAAAACACCTATTTTGGGATACCCTGATGCAAGCAAAGAATTTATAGTTGACACAGACGCAAGTGATATAGGACTTGTCGGTGTGTTGTCTCAACGGAATGGTGACCAAGAGGTCGTGATAGCGTACTTCAGCAAGTCGTTGTCAAAACCGGAAAGGAACTATTGTGTCACAAGACGCGAATTGCTCGCTGTGGTAAAGTCGTTGCAGCATTTTAGCAAATATCTTCTGGGACGAAAATTTCACTTACGAACTGACCATGCTGCACTAAAATGGCTATTGCAGTTTAAAAATCCAGAAGGACAAGTTGCGAGGTGAATTGAACTACTGCAGGAATACGACTTTGAGATCGAACATCGCAGCGGAAAATCTCACGGCAACGCAGATGCATTGTCAAGAAGACCTTGTTCTGAAGATGTACTAGGCAAGAGAGTAAGGAAGAGGTATCCGTGAGGATGCTCAGGACGGACCACCACAGCAACGAATGGAAGGACAGCTTACAACATGCACAGCAGGAAGATCCGGACATCAAGCCGATTCTGGAATGGATAAAGGCCAGTGCTCCCAAGCCTAAGTGGAGCGACGTCTCAGCTATGAGTTCGACCACTAAAAGCTATTGGGCCCAGTGGGACAGCTTGCTGCCTCAGGATGGAGTTCTGTGCCGTAAATGGGAAAATGTTAGGGGAGACAGCTGTCATTTGCAAATGGTTGTCCCTAAAGCTAAAGTACTTGATGTTCTACAGCTGTACCATAATGATTGTTCCGGAGGCCATCTGGGAGTTAAACGAACTCTACTGAAGATCCTAGAACGGTTTTATTGGGTCCACTGTCGAAACGATTTCGAGGACTGGTGTCGCAAATGTACAAGTTGCGCGGCTGTAAAGGGACCTCAGACTCGTAGTAGAGGTGCATTGAAGTTGTACAATGTTGGTGCACCATGGGAGAGAATAGCCATTGACGTGGCGGGGCCGTTTCCGGAGAGTGAAAGCGGTAACAAGTATTTCATGGTTGTGATGGATTACTTCACCAAGTGGCCAGAAGTTTTCGCCATTCCAAATCAAGAAGATTCAACAGTTGCAGATAAACTAGTTCATGAAGTCTTCTGTCGTTTTGGAGTACCCTTAGAGATTCACAGCGATCAAGGAAGGAATTTTGAGTTTCAAATATTCCAGGAAACTTGCCGAGTTATGGGTACTCATAAAATAAGAACGATATCCGCAATCTGAAGGAATGGTGGAACGATTTAATCAGACATTGGAGAGGTACCTAGCAAAAGTTGTAGACAATCGGCAACGAGATTGGGACAAGCACATTCAACCGTTTTTGTTGTCATATCGAAGTTCTGTTCACGAAAGTACAGCAGTGACACCAGCTTTCGCAAACTTTGGAAGAGAATTACGGCTGCCTGCAGACCTGATCACCGGGATACCACCTGATGCCCCACGCAGTATAACCGATTATGCAAATGACTTGCGGAACAAAATGAATGACATTTATGAGCACGTCAGACAATCGGGCCAGCAAATATCTGAGAAAATGAAAACCCGGTACGACCGCAAAATGAACAATAAAGGGTTCAACGAAGTTTCATTAGTGTGGTTGCACAATCCAGTCCGCAGCAAAGGGAATTCTCCTAAGCTTCAAGCTAAATTGGACGGCCCGGACGGGACGGATCAACGTCCATGTTGATCCTGGTTACAATCCTACCGGATACAGAAAGCCGCGAGAGGGACTCCTAAGATCGTCCATGTCCATGCCCCTCCTCCGTGTTAAGAAGAGTCATACACTAGCGCCATCTAGTGTCAGGAACGAGAGCGAGGGGAGCTTTGCAGAAAATGACATCACAAATCTTTACCGACAGCGCCATCCGAAGAACTAAGTTTCTAGAAAATCTACACTCGAACACTCGTCGCTTTGCGCGCATTTACTTGAATATTCCGGATGCTTCATTGCTAATTTGTATATATAGGCGCTGCAAGATGCAATCGGGGCAGTGTTGATTTGGCGAGACAAGCGAAGCTTCGGAGCGAAATAAAGTGAATTAGTGTGTTAAATTATTATTGTTTTAAGTTTAATTTGTGTAAAGTAAATTAAATTGTTAATTTAGGTAATTATATCGGCAATTTTTATTGTCACGAACCTCAAGCTCGTAACAGTAATATTCTTCTACAAGATGGAGGTGTTTACAAGCTAGATTTTGTGAATGTGGTCTCTCTTACATAGGTCAAACAAAAAGATCTATGAAAACCCGCGTGAAGGAACATATAGCTGACGTTAAGCATCGACGCTCCGGGAAGGCTGCAGTCCGCGAACATGTTCAAGATCGTCCTCACCATTACATTAGATTTGATAAACCTCAAATCGTCACAAAAGAACACCGATTCCTACCAAGGATGATACGCGAGGCTATTGAAATTAAAAAAAAACATCCGAATTTCGATACAAAAGATGGATGTGTGCTGCCATCTGCTTGGAATCGTATAATTAACAAAATTAAACCCAAACCCAAGCAAACCACTGCAAGACTTTATGATACTATAAGCTCATTTTGCGTAAATCGGATCAAAAATTAATATTCGAAAAGTGAAGATAGCGGGACTAACTATGACATTGGGACGGACAAACATCTCGGTACCCCCCGTGGCCATGGATGCTGTAAAGCATCCAAAATGTCGGGATAATAATAAAAATAAATTAAAGTTGTAATTACACGAAAAAGATCTCCGCGTAAATTTAAGAAATCATTATGTGAACCAGTACGGATTGGTAATAGCAAATAAAATTCGCCGATTAGAAGATCTTAAAACCAAGCGCGCAAGATATATATATATATATATATATATATATATATATATATATATATATATATAACATCTTTAAATTTCTTGAAGAGTTGCAGAGACCATGATCTCATTCCTTCATGTGTCAAAATATTATCAAAAAAGGACATTCAAGGAAGCGCTAAGATCTTAAATCAGGCAAGTAAAAAGTTGTTACGAATGGTGATTCAGCAGAAGCGGTTCGAATTCCATTTCATAAATAACACCACAGGCAATTTGTCCAGTGAAATAAAGATAATTTTAATGACATTCTATTTTAATATTTCCATCGAAACTTTAAACAAACGAGAAACATCGAAATAAAATGAATTCAAAAATAAACAAATAGAAAAATACAAGAAATTAACGATCAAATCAAATGTCAAACATCCAAGTCAACGCCAGAACGATACACAACCGTTGACCATGTACACAAACTATAAATAACGCACTGTCTATAATTTGTCAAAACATATACTGGACGAACCGACAATGAAAATATTTGCGAAGGGAATGAACTTCGCATTAACACCGCGAAAAATTGCGTACGAAGAATTTTTCTGCAGTGTCGAGGATTGCTTGTTTAAGAATAATATCGGTAAGGAAGATTTGGAGGTCCTAGGTCAAGATATTTAGTCCTTGTTACGTCGTAGTTCAATGCCGAAACCAAACCTTCCTAAAGACGAATTTACAGCGCTAAATAACTTACGGAACAGACCAGAGCTCTCGATTCTCCGTGCGGATAAGGGAAATACTGCGGTAATAACGGACACGTTGGAATATAATTTTAAAATACAACAACTTTTATCGGACGAAAGTACATATAAAAAGATCAAAATAGACCCCACAACTAACACGCTTGAAACAACTCGCGATTTAATAAATAAGTACTCCGAATAATTAAATCTCGACGTGAATTCGCTAATACCATCATGTACCAAACCGACCGAAGATACCCAAACCAAACGGTCCACTACGTCCCATAGTACAATACTTAGCAAAAGCACTATCATCACTGAGTGGACATACAAGAGCACACACAAAGGATTCATACCATTTTGTGAGTGAGATAAAAGACCTACATCTCTCTGACAATTAAACTATGGTCAGTTTTGATATTAAGTCATTATTTACATGTTACCTACCTATTGTTGACTGCATCTCAATTGTAACTAGGAAGCTAGAAGTAAATAACATGCCTCAATAATATGCAATGTTACTTGAACACTGCCTGACATCTGGCTATCTATTGTGAAAGGAGGAGTTCTACAAGGAAGTAGATGGTGTGGGGATGGGCTCACCTGTGTCTCCCATAGTCGCCGACATATTCGTGAAGGACTTTGAGGAGAAAGCCCTTATTATTGCTCCTGTAAATCCAAGGTTCTACAAGCGGTACGTATACGACTCTTTCACAATTTTACCATCTGACAAAGTTACTTCATTTTTAGACCATCTTAACTCCATAAATTCTAAAATACAATTCACAATGGAGTTAGAGGCAAATAATCCTTTAGCCTTCCTAGATGTTTTAGTCATCCGAAATCCTGATTACACCATAGGTCATACTGTGTATAGAAAAAAGACCCATACAAACCGATATCTATATGGTGAATCTCACCATCATCCTGCACAGTTAGCTACCGTGGGTTAATCTTTGTTTCAGAGAGCAGGAGGGATCTGTGACAGAAATCATCAAGCCGCCGAGCTTCAGCACCTTAAGCAAGTATTACAAGACAACAATCTTCGGGTCCCGCGCCTACGTCATAGTGAACGAGTGAAGCCGGACACACTCCGTCAGAGGAGTCACAGACAAGATTGGCTACATCTTGAAGCGAGCGTCCATTAAAACATACTGTTGCGCGCCTAAATTGATGTCTGATACCTGGTACTAGCGCCATCTATTGTCGGGGAACGGAGCGAGGAGAACTTTCTATAAAATGTCATAACTGAACTTTCAACCAACAGTGCCATCTAGTATCGAATAGAAGAACTAAGATTTATGGAAAGCTCCACACTCGAACTTTCTGTACTTGGTCGATTGGGGGCCGGTATTTGCTGGAATATTCTAGATGTATCGGTGAAAAGGCGTATATAAAGGCATTGAAGCCCGTCACCGGGGCAGTATTGAATTGGCGATACGAACGAAGCTTTCGGAATGAAATAAGTGAACTAAAGTAAGAAGTGTGATTAATTATTAGTGTGATTTAAGTTTTAATTGGTGTTCAATAATAAAAGTGTAGAGGCGAGGCTGGAATAAAAGTCTTGCCATGACTGCACTCACTCTAGGCCTGCGCAATCAAGCCTTAACTGTATTGGAAGCTCTCGGTAATAAAGTAACTTACTAGCAGCTTCTTGAGGCATTGGAGGCGAGATATGGCGACGCTTATCTGGAACACGTCTATCGTGCGGAACTTAAAGATCGCGTGCAACTCAGTAACAAAAACCTGCAGCAGTGGGCCCTTGAGGTGGAGAAGATTGTTTGGAAAGCATACGAGTCTGTACCTTCGCTTATTGAAGGGAACCTGGTGCAGATATTCATCGACGGCATCCGTGACCTTGAAATAAGAGCTGCTGTGAGGCTCGGCCACCACGAGACGCTTAAGGATGCCGTGGCTCATGTACTGGAGGTGGAATTCGTGCGCCAGGATCTTCGTTCCCATCGCGTCAGGAAGGTTGCAGCAGCTACAGTTCGCTACCGCAATAAAGGATACAGCCCTAGGTGCTATGGCTGTGGGGAAAGGGGCCATCTTCGATCTAGCTGCTCTAAGCGAACCCTAGAAAAGGAAGGTGATCAATCTCGAGAGAGTGGTGCGGCCGTCGGCACCGCCTAGCAGCAGCAAGGAAACGAGTAAACAGCCAGAACTGCGGGACGGGTGCTGGCTGAATTTAAAAGAGCCCCAAGGATCTCGATCTCACAAACACATGATGGTAACAGTCTAATCATCAAGGGCGTGGTCAACGGAATGTCGTGTAAACTGACCATAGACACTGGAGCTTCTCGCACGGTTGTTAGTTCCCAACTTGTAAGTCAGTTCCTTGGGGACTCCGCATACAACCGAGAACGCATTAGTTTGATAACAGCTACAGGTCAGCGTATACCTGTCCGTGGAGAGAAAGAGATGGAGTTGAAGCTAGGCAACATGATCTACCTGTATAATGTTACCGTGGTTGATATAATGGACGACTGCATCCTGGGCCTAGACTTCATGAGGAAGAATTGTTGTGAGATTGACGTTAAGCAAGGTGTTTTGAAATGTGGACAAGAGGAACTTTTCGTGGAAGGGGCGTTACCAGGGACGTGTACAGCCTTAAGAAGATTGTTCTTCCGGCGAGATTGGAAACGATTTTGCAGGTTAGTCTTCCTCGGAATCCTGGGAAAGCTCATCGTTGTGTACTGGTGGATAGGTTAGGCAATGACCTTCCATGTAAAGTTGCACGAACCTTGGTCAGAACCACTAACATATCAGGAGTACGTGTACTGAACCTTTGTGACCAGGAACAGATTATAGAAAAAGGCACACTGGTTGGTACTTGTGAGGAAGTGGATTGGTTGCGTCGGTGCCAATATCTATCGATTGGGACCCCTAGCAGGATGCACAAACGAGAGTGACTACACTTTTACACAATAGGAGGGACGTCATCAGGCCCACTTGACTTGTTGACGTTCAGGAAGAGGAGTTCTATGTGCACCGAGCGCTAGGTAATTTCCTAACAGATAATCCTATATGGATCACTCATACTGCAGAACGTTCGAGAGATAACATCCTTGTGCAGAGATGGGAGAGATGGTTGACTGAAGTTCTCTTGGATAACCTTAGCGAGAAAACAGAAAGCACGTGTTCTCGAATGAAGTGGAACTAATCTCTCGCCAATTCTGCCAGCGTGCTCCGACTTTGCCTTGACAATGATACTTTGAAGCACTTTGAGGAGGAATTATATCTCTTTTTCCTTATTTCAAGACGTCGATGCGTCATCTTAAGCCAGTCAACACTCCTGCTTATGGTCTAATTCAAGTTTACAGGAGTGACCAAACCATGTCTGGGAACTGTCTCCGAAAGGTACTACAGATGATGGAATAACACGTTCCGATTCCTGTAGCACAAATCAGAGAAGACAGATTAAGCAGCAACGCTGGAATCATCCGTAGAGAAGCAAACCCAAGGATTAGGATGCAAAAAAAAGTAACATGCCGTCCCAATCGGCTAACTTAAAGTGCCAAACATGGCGGCAACCTGCAGAATGCAACCACAATGAGAACGTAAGTGATACAGTACTCTGGATCAGGCAATGGTCCAAGGAGCCAACCGAAGCATCGACGGAGACCTGTTATCCGTCCAGATGAGAGGTCAACAGAAGGTCCAACAGAAGAAGGTACATGATCTTCCACATCTGGGATCCAGCAACGCTGGGATCATCAGTAGACAAGCAAACCCAAGGATTAGGATGCAAAAAAAGTAACATGCCGTCCCAATCGGCTAACTTAAAGTGCAAAACATGGCGGCAAGCTGCAGAACGCAACCACAATGAGAACGTGAGTGATACAGTACTCTGGATCAGGCAATGGTCCGAGGAGCCAACCGAAGCATCGACGGAGACCTGTTATCCGTCCAGATGAGAGTTCAACTGAAGGTTCAACAGAAGAAGGTACATGATCTTCCACATCTGGTATCCGCGCAAGCAAGGTAACCAGTTGTGTCAAATCATATACCAAAGCAAAGTCATGAACAGATCTACCCGCATTATTGGTTAAACGGGAACCAAGCCGTTCAGCGTGGTGAGCGTTAAAATCACCTAGCATCACGATCTTTACGGACGTGACCTCTTGTAGCACAGAATCTGCAGCCATTTGGACGTGGTCAAGGAGTTAGTCTGTGTTATCATTACCGCTATAGGACCTATAGAAACACCCGAAGATGGAAGCATGGTCATCGCTGTCTTCGCGCTTCCATAGGATAGACAGGTCCTTCCTAATGGATCCTTAACGTACCTTCAAGACTTCCGAGGCACTGACATCAGATGTTTTCTCTGACGTACACGCAAACTCCTGGATTGCATGCAACGCATCAACGAATTGGGCCCTTGAGGTGGAGAGGCTGGTTCGAAAAGGAATGATTTCATTTGTATCCCGAGTTGGAGGGATATTTAGTAGAGACCTATAAAACTGTAGAGATGCTCTGTCAGATAGTGAAGATGATCTAACAGACAGTGAATCATCAGAGAGCAGTGAAAAGGATGAATGAAACGAAAATATAAATTCATTAGCTTTAAGATTTTTATTAATCAATGAGAAATTTAACCGTTTGTTTAAATAATCTCAACAAATTAATTAAGAAACAAATTAATACGGCTAAATATTCTATATGATGTTTTGTTTGAATGCTGTTAACTGACATGTGAAACACCGACAACTGATATTTTTTTATAGGATAGGGTGACACACGAGCACACAGACGACTTGATCGTAAGTAGTTGCTGTAGTCCATATACATCTACATCTATCCTCAATACGAATCAAAATGCAAGAGTCGTAAGGACTAATATGGAATGCCTCGTTTCTAATAAAAAGGGTCACTGGTTCTCCACAATCACCATACGAAACACAGCAGCATTAAGCTACTATTTTACGATGGTATTCCGGGAGAGCTTGATGCTACAACTATACTTCTAATATAGCTTTGGCATGGCTCTATCACGTATATAAATTGACATTACTTTAATAAAAGCTGGGTGTAAAAAACTTATTGAATTGTTTAATTTTAATTTTTAAGTTGTTATCCTTCTAAGATATAAATCAAATGTTTTGCTTGGTAATTGTACTTTTCCAAAGGATTTTAATAACACATCTCGGACGTGGTAGGTTTGGACTGCCGGTGATAAATGGGCTGGTTTTTTTCTCCCTAAAAGGCTAAGTGTAAGAATGGCTATTCTGCAAGGAAACGCGGCCAGCGTTCCAGGTACAATACCACGGGAAGTAGGACTGTATAATAATTTAAGGTATTAGTTTTAGTTTTTTTACATTGTAGTACTTCGATGGCTATTCGACTGCAGGATCAGAGTACAAATCCTATCCAACTGCAGCTATCTGCACTTGGATAGAAAATTTAATCTTCTCTCACACTTCTGTGTAAGAGAAGGTTAAGTTATATCTCCAAAACTCTTCACCACTGCATTGTTAGACGTTTTAAAGCCACTGTGTTGGAAAGGATACGTTATTGATATCAATGGCGAGTACATCACTCACCTTCGATTTTCTGACGGTATAATCCTTATGTCGGAACGGCTGGAGGACCCAAATACTATACTCAATAACCTCAATGGAAAAAAATCATCTGTAACATTTATGCCGGTAGTTGTTGGGAGCACTTCATTCGGATATTACTTGGTTACTTTTAAGGCAAAAAAATAGGCTATAAAAATATCAGATTCTAAAATTTTTTTAGGACGACGTGTATCATAGAGATAAAGTCTCCATATGGGCGGCTACTATGTGTTAAATTATTTTATTATTTTAAATTTTTGAATTTTATTTTGTAACATTTTAAGCGGAATGTTACAGGTTTAGTTTGGAAATTAAAATGGCGCCTCAATTACATTCACACCTTCTTCACCATTAAGAGTGATTTTTTTTTAATTTTTACAAGATCTCATATGAAGCATAAATTATTCAATGTGAGAAAAGTCATTAAAATTGGGTCAGATGTTTCCGAGAAATCGATTGGCAGACTTAAAATATAAACCTCGAATGTACCAGGGTAGTCTGAAAAGTTTTTGACCTCAAGGTGAAAATGGCAGCACTTGTCAATTAAAGCTAGTGAATGTAGTTGTGCATCTTTTGACAGTTAGGCTTCTTGAAATCTTGGTGATTTGGAATCACGTCAAATTACAACTACGCGTCCAAATTTCAGCTATTTTTGACGCGTAGTTGTTATTTGACAGTTGTTTGAGTGAGTCGATGTATGTGTTTTTGTGAAAGTAGAAAAAAATATAGTATCGATCTGTCATTAAACTTTTGTTTTTGAAAGGCTATACACGTACGCAAATTAAAGACGACTTGGACTCTGTATATGGGGATTCTGCACCATCATTTACCACAGTGAAATTTTGGGCAGCTAAATTTGAACGTGGTCGTGAGAGCTTGGGAGGCTATGAATGTTCGTGTGGTCCAAAAACTGCAACTACTGACTATAACATTGCTAAAGTTCACCAAATTGTGCTAGACTACCACCGAATTAAAGTAAGAGAGAGATAGAGAGAGAGAGAGAGAGAGAGAGACAGAGACAGAGAGAGAGAGCAAAGGCTATAAAAATGACCAAAAAAACATGTTTGTCACAAATTAAAGCAAGACAGGCTTGAGAAAGCTGTCCGAGCGTTAGGTGCCGCGTTGCTAACGTTGGACCAAAAACGTGTTTGAATGAACATTTCCAACGCTCTGTTGGTGCAGTTTAAGCGGAATAACTCCTAGTTTTGGCGCCGATTATTTACTGTGTGATGAAATTTGGATCCACAATTATACGCCCGAAAAAATATAGTCAAAACAGTGGAATGCAAAGAGGAATCGGCTCCTCTAAATCGGATGGTGACTGTATTTTGGGATATTCTATGGGGTCACCTTAATCGATTATCTTTAAAAAGTAAAAAATATTAGAGAAGCATACTGCGCATTATTACTTGATAAACTCAACAAAGAAATTGCGAAAAAATGGCCTTATAGCCTGTTATTGTATTGTATTGTATTGTATTAAATGACAAACCAGAACATGAGCAAGCTTTTATTTAAACACCTTCACGAAGTAACCCTTTTAAGTACCAAAATATTTTAAACAACAATTAATTTTATTTTATTATCAATTTAATTAGAAACAACAATTTGATACCCCTATACAAAAATAAAGGGGATGTTGCGACCTGTGAAAATTATAGAGCAATGAAACTAAATTCTCAGACCCTTAAGATCCGGGAATGTGTCCTCGTAAAAAGACTGGCAAAAATTACAAAAATTATACCGATTCGGTGTTTCCGGATCCGGATTCACTAGCGGCGTGGGCACTACAGATGCAATTCACTCGTTTAAAATAATTACGGAAGAGTACAAGTCACGCAAACAAGATCTTTACCTCATTTTCATTGACCTTAAAAAGGCGTTCGACCTAATTCACAATTCGTATTGTGAATTAGGTCGAACGCCACAAGGCACATTTTTTACAGGAGCATTATGTTGAACTCCTTGAAAATCTGTACCACGATATAACAACAAAAGTGGTCATCCCAGCCGGGATAAGTGAATCATTCAAAGTCGGAGTAGGGGCTCACCAGGGCTCGACCGTGAGCCCTCTTCCATTCAACCTAGTAATGGACTATATCACTGCGGAAATTCAGAAACCAGCATCGTGGTCACTTTTATACGCTAATGATGTAGTACTTATAGCCTATTTTTTGCAGAACTACAACCAGATCTGACAATATTGCAGAAGTCCTTAGAAAAAAGAGGGTTTTTATTCAATACAGAGAAGACTATATACATTTACCGTAACTTTTTTAATGTCAATGTGGATGTTTAGATGTAACAACTTGAAACTTGCTAAGGCGCTCGTCTCGGGCGAGGAACTGGTTTGGCGGTATGCGCGGGGGGCGTTCGTTTTGCGATCAATTAGTCTAGAACAATCTTTTTGCCCGCGACGGCCGTGTCGGTTAGAATCGTTACGTCGCATTAAGACTGCCTCCTTTGCGTTGTCTTATTTCGTTCATATACGTGACAACGAGGCTTTTCTTGAATTTGAGTGATTCATTTAACTTCGATTGCCATGAATTTGTGTCGACGAGTGGCTTGTGTCGTATTTTAATATCGTACCAAGGAATTTTTGCTTTGTCTGGTGGAACGCTAAACGTTAACGCGCGTAACGTCAGGTTACATCACACACCTTCCTACACCACTCACACCTACCATTTACTTGCCCCTGACGGTACCTTGTGGTCGACCCTACCTCCGGAGCTCGGTAAGTTTGTGTTTGCTTATCCAGCCATTACCTAATAATTATCCATAGGCCATTTGGGCCCGAACCCTCGGGTTGCCTGTCGAGTTGGGTTACTATGGGCCCTAGCCCAGTCGACTTGTGTCGGGACAA
This sequence comes from Parnassius apollo, assembly GCA_907164705.1. Lineage (NCBI taxonomy): Eukaryota > Metazoa > Arthropoda > Insecta > Lepidoptera > Papilionidae > Parnassius > Parnassius apollo. Next base: position 680,598 of record CAJQZP010001130.1, read on the forward strand.
CTGAGGGCCGTAACATTTTCTGGTAGCAGAGCGTGGTTGATTGTTTCTCCAATCACACCCGGCCGTAATATAATAATTTTTTTGTTTCGTTAGCGGATCGGTGGTTAGAAACATGCCCGTTAGGCTGCGCCGGAGTGTAGTTTAGGGTTAGGTACCTACACGTCAGGTATTTCGGGTAAGTAGATTAAATTGCCAAAGGGTCGGTCTCCTGAGCGAGGCATCTTTGCTGACCGACTGTAGTGTGTAATTGCCGTGTAGTGTAATTGTATTAATTTAAGTTAATAGTAATTTGTATATAGTAGTGATGCCATCGCACAAGCCACCGGCGCTTCGCCTGCAGGCGGAGCTGCGCTGGGTCGCAAATGCCCATACCTTGATAGGGCGACCCGATCGGGTCCATAGTTTAGAGAAGCGGCTCGAGCAGGTCCTGGCCCGAAGGGCCGTAGTGGAGGAGGCTTGCACTGAGCTTTTGGCCTCGGGTGCGGAACAGGGAGTCCTAGACTCCTGCCTCGCGGACTACGAGCAATTCTTTTCGCTCACGGACTACTTGATCGAGGTGGGGCCAAGTATGCTAATGAAGCGCGTGAAGCTCGGCTGAGTGGCCTGCTCGAGTCCCCTCGGAAGCATCCTACTCAGCCGGAGCTGTTGGGACGACCCCTAACTCTAGACCTACTAAGGTTCTCCGGGGTCCTCTCCGACTGGCTGATCTTTATCGGCCTTTTTGATAGCCTAGTGGACTCCCGGAGGGACTTGACACCAAGCCAGAAGATGACGTACCTCCTGGCCTCACTGGAGGGGGAGGCCCTGGGCGTCGTCGGCCATTTAAAATTGTCAGACGACGCCTATCAGGCCGCCCGGGACCTCCTCGCAGAAAGGTACGCCAACGTCCGGCGAATTGCGGACGAATACGTTAGGCAGCTTCTAAACCTCCCGATGCTTAGGGACCGGGCCAGACTACGTCCGGACATAGTAAATCCAGTCGTGGTGGCCTGTAATTCGTTGAGGCGGCTGGATTTACCGGTGGACGAATGGTCCTTCTTGTTGTTCCACATCATGCAGTCCCGCCTGCCTCTCGATCTTCGGATCCATTTTGAGGAGAGGTACGGGGTGACGGCGCCTCCTATATTCCGCCCTTCAGGGACCTGCTGCAGTTTTTGGAGGAGCAGTGCCGGCAAATTGAGAACGCAGCGGGCGCCGTCGACGACCTATGGGTTGCCAACCGAGCTGTGACTAGGGAGAGGCGGAATCCAGCGGGCAAGTCGTCGCCAACCCCTCTAAGACCGAGCGGAGCTCCCGCGGAAGGGCGCCGCCCCCTACCATCTAATAGCGGCCTAGCAGCCAGGGAGGCGCCCCCCTGCTCCTATTGTCGAGCATCCGATCACCGGGTGACGTTGTGCCCGGTATTACTGGGGAAGCCGGTCCCGGCGAGGCGAACTATCGACAAGGAGCGCCGCTGGTGCTATTCGTGCTTGGAAAAACACCTCCAACGAGACTGCCCGCACCAGCGGCCCTGTTAGCACTGCCAAGACAACCACCATGCCGTTTTTTGTCTAGGTGCGAACGGCGTTTCCTCACGGGTTTCTGCCAGGCCCTCAACTCCCACGGGCGGGGGCGCTCAGCCAAGCCCTCTGTCGGGCGACGCTCGGCGCTCCCCAGCCGGCCACCGTGCCCCTGGGTTTGAAGGGGGTCCCTCCCTCGACCAGTCGGGAGGTCGTTCCCCCAGGAGCGGGGGGGTTCGTCACCCCCCCCCCCCCTCAGTGGGTTGAGAGGAACTTTAGGGCCACTCAGGGGTCAGCTAGACCCTTCTCACCCCCTTTAGCTGAGTGGCCGCGACTGGAGTACCACCCTCCCCCCTTTGTTCGGTACCGGTACTACGGGGTTCCTGCGACCTCGAATCTATCCCGGACCTCAAGGTCGAGGTTCCTCGAAGCTTCCCAAGTCAGCCCGTTCGGTGATTTCCAACCACGGGTCATTGAGATGCTGCCGGCATGTCGCTTTCGGGACCCCCGGTACGAGTGCCGGTCCGATGGAGGCAGCTCCAGCTAGGTAGCTGCCGCCCTAGCTCCCACCACGCCCACCTCCGTTGATCCTTGGAGCCATCAACAGTCTACTTGTCGAACTGTTCTATTGCCGACGGCCTCAGTGAAGGTGTACAACCCGATTGGCGACTGTTTAACGATTTGCGCTCTATTGGATTCAGGTTCACAACGCAGTATGGCCTCCACTTGGTTAGTGGGAAGACTAGGGCTCCTCTGGAGCTCTGAATCACGTCCAATGATACCTACGTATCAGAGGTGCCGAGCCTCCTGCTTCTAGTGGATAAGCGGAGTTGGTGTTTGGCCCTGCCAGCGAACACCTTCACATTCTAGCTAAAGTAAATGTCCTCGATGACATTGTAGGTATTCATATACAGCACGATTCGTTATGCGTCGGGTTTGAGACCAGCAGACCCTCAATGGTCCCAACCTGGGCCTATATATTTGTTGCTGTGGGCCGACGCACTTGGGCTCATCTTGTTAGGCGAGATACGAGCCCTACATCCCGATGGCTTGTCAGCCATGTCCACTGTATTTGGGCACAGTTTCTTTGGACCGGTTCTGTGGTCTCCACCTCCTCAGACGGCCGATCCGCTCTCTGTAATGGGCGTGTCCCTTTCGGACGTCGTCCAGAGGTTCTGGGAAATTGAGGAGCCACCACACGCGTCTCAAGTCAACCCTCTGGACCGTGAGTGCGAGTGGTTCTACCAGAACAATACCGGCCGTCGTCACTCGCTTACCCTTTCTTGACTCACGGCCCCCTTTTGGCCAATCTCGTACCCTGGCCGAAAAGAGGTTACTTTCCATGGAACGCCGCATGCGGTGCAACCCAGCTTTTCGCGACAAATAAGTCGATTCATGCGCGAGTATCAAGAGCTGGGTCACATGTCACCGTCCTACTTCGACTGGCGGTCACAGGAGCACTACTTTCTCCCTCACCATGCAGTCTTGGGGACCCCTGGGAGTAAGATTCGTCTAGTTTTTGACGGCTCCGCCCCCTCGTTAAATGGTGTGTCCCTGAACCACTGTCTCCACTCTGGTCCTAAATTAATCAAGGACATATCCGACATTTTGACCCAATTCCGTCGACATCAAGTGGTTTTTGTAGCCGACATTCGGATGATGTTTCGACAACCAGTGGTCCATCGTGATGACCGTCGATATCAGCTGATATTGTGGCGCGACAAGCCCAGCGATCGGAACAGGTGTTTGAGTTGAATACCACCTATGGACTCCGGTCCAGCCCGTATATAGCCATGCGAACCCTCCTCAAACTCGCTGAGAAAGAGGTTCTAAAATACGCTCGAGGGGCTTCTATTTTGGATACTTCGGTTTAAATGGACGACATTTGCACGGGCGCCTCCACCGTCGAGGAGGCTCTTGTATTGCGAGACGAATTTATTGCCATCCTGAAGTCTGGAGGCTATGAGTTACGCAAATGGTTGTCGAACTCCCCTCATATTTTAAAGGATCTCCCAGGAGAGGATCAACAAGACCCTCATCCATTCGAGCACCCTGAAAATCCTTATTTGTTGACTGTGCTGGGCTCAATATCAGCCTGTTCAGGACACTTTCACGTATCGATTCAAACTCAATCCCCCTCCTAAATCATGGACCCACCGCTCCGTGCTGTGGACTGTAGCCCGCACCTTCGATACTAAAGGATGGATCACTCCGGTAATTTTTTTAGCTAAGTGCTTTCTTCAAAAGCTCTGGACATCCGGGTTGGGTTGGGACGACCTTATAAGCGGTGTTCTCTTGTGAGAGTGGCACTCCCTTATGTCCTCCCTTCCGGACATCAACCTGGTCATAGATTTTGCGACGCCTATGAGAAAGGCTATGCTGCTGTCGTATATTTGCGGACTGTGAGCTCTTCTGGCCATACTTCCGTCCATCTCGTACTTGCTAAAAGCAAGGTTGCTCCCATTAGGTCCCGCTAAATTATCCCTAAATTGGAAATGTCCGGAGCCGCTCTTCTCACGTGACTCCACAACCACGTTCACTCGTCATTGAAGTCCGTAATCGACATTACGGACATCTACGCTTGGTCGGACAGTGAGATAGTACTTTGTTGGCTCAGAACTGCATCTCACAATCTTGAGGTCTTTGTGGCAAACTGCGTGTCTCAAATCCAGAATTCTGGCACGTCTCTAAACTTGGAGACATCTATCTCTAAAATTGGGAGTTGAATCACGCAGATTGCGCTTCTCACGGCTGTGAAGCCCCCTCTTTGCTTGAACACCCACTGTGGTGGGCTCCCAGTTGGTTGACTCAGTCTCAGTCATTCTGGCCCCAGAATAAATACTCCGAGCCGATTGAATCTGGCCTACGAGCTCGAGTAGGAGTGGGGAAGGATAAGACCACTCGGGATTTCTACCTGCTAGAACGGTACAGCTCTCTCGATAAGCTCTTAGGAGTGACTGCTTGGTTGCGTCGATTTGTCCGCAATTCGAGAGACCCGTCCAACCGAATCTCTGATTCCGTTTTGTCCAAGCGGAGCATTTTGAGCCCGTGATTGCAACCATGAACCGGGGCTCCATTCTCAAGGGCGCTCTGGCCCACCTGAACCTCTTCCTGGACGATGCTGGGATGCTGCGCGTTGGCGGACGTTTGAAAAATTCTCAACTGCCGTACGAGGCTGGACACCCGTTACTGCTCCCTAAGGACGGCGCCTTTGTTCGGTTGCTGGTAACTCACCATCATGTTCAGAATGCCCACGCTGGGTGTAACGCTTTTTCGGCTTTTTTCACCGGGATTTTTGGATCTTGGCTGGCCAACGCACCATTCGGAGCGTCATCTTTAAGTGCATATCTTGTTATAAACTGAAGGCCACCATATCACAGCCTATGATGGGTGACATACAACCCGACCACGTCAGAGCCATCCGACCATTCGCTGGAGTCGGAACCGACTTTACTGGCCCCTTCCTCGTCAAGTCCTCCACCTTCGTAACGCGCGTTCACATAAGGCCTATCTGTGCGTTTTTGTGTGCCTCGCCACTAAGGCCGTTCACTTAGAGCTTGTAAGTGCCATCAGCACAGAAGCCTTTGTGGCCACGCTGGGCCCCTTCGTATCGCGTCGCGGTTTGTCGGACCTGATCCGGTCTGATTGTGGAACAAATTATAAGGGCACGGATAGATATTTGAAAGAGGTCGTCGAATTTCTGTCCAGCAACAGGACGCGTTAAGTGGTCTGACAAAACGGATCCTCCTCGGGTTGGAGACCTCGTGTTAGTTAAAGAACCTAACGCTTTGCCTTTGTATTGGCGCCGTGGGCGCATTGTTAAGTTGTCGTATGGACCGGATGGGGAGCCTAGGGTGGCCGAGGTTTTGGTTGGAGATTCGGTCTTGCAACGTGCCGTCGCGACCCCATCTCGTTTGCCAATTTACTCGCGGGCATAAGTCCTTATGCCCGGTACGGGGGTTTGTTTAGGCCAAATCGTAACAACTTGAAATTTGCAAAGGCGCTCGTCTCGGGCGAGGAACCAGTTTGGCGGTTTGCGCAGGGGGCATTCGTTTTGCGGCTTTTGGCGGTGCCAATTAGTCTAGAACAATCTTTTGACCGCGACGGCCGTGTCGGTTAGAATCGTTACGTCGCATTAAGACTGCCTCCTTTGCGTTGTCTTATTTCGTTCATATACCTGAGAACGAGGCTTTCCCTGAGTTTGAGTGATTAATTTAACTTCGAATTCCTTAATTTGCGTTGACGAGTGGCTTGTGTCGTATTTTAATATCGTACGAAGGAATTTTTACTTTGTCGGGTGGAATGCTAAACTTTGTGATCTGGGAGACCGCGTTTCTCTTCGATTATAGTTTTGTGCTAACTGACGTTAGACTTGAGTTTCGATAACGGTGAACGCCCAATGGAGTGATTGCATCTTGTGGAGCAGGGCAGCGCATGTGGGTCTGCTAGCCGATTACATCGGTGACGTCAGGTTACATTACACATCTTCCTACACCATTCATACCTTTCATTTACTTGCCCCTGACGGTACCTTGTGGTTGACCTTATCTCCGGAACTCAGTAAGTTTGTGTTTGCGTATCCAGGCATTACATAATAATTATCCACAGACCATTTGGCCCCGAACCCTCGGGTTGCCCGTCGAGTTGGGTTACTATGGGCTCTAGCCCAGTCGACTTCTGTCGGGGCAACTGAGGGCTGTAACAGTGGATGTTATTCTATGTCCATCTATTGCAGGTAGTCTTCTTAAAAGAGTTAAATAGTTTAAGTTCCGGTTCCATTGTAGCACCAAAGACATGTAAAGAAAGAGACATACAAAATAGAACCCAAACAGCTTGGTTAAAATAGATATCGCTCCAGTATGCATATTAAAATAAAGGGCAGTAGGACCAGCTCTGCTATATGGATCTGAGTGCTGGCCAATTAGAAAAACGGTTAAACAAAGAAGAAATTTCACGTCACTGAGATGAAAATGCTACGTTGGTCTGGAGGAGTTTCTAGAATATATAAAATAAGAAACGATTACATTCGTGGTAGTTTTAAGGTTGCTATGGTGCATGAAAAACTTAGAAAAAACCGTCTACGCTGGTATGGACACGTGATGAGACGGGATGATGACCGTATGACTAAAAGAGTTATGAACATAGAAGAAGGGAAGAAAGGCCGTGGACGACCACCAATAACCTGGCTGCAAACACTAAAAGACGTCCTAAATTCTACTAACATACCAGAGGGGACAACCTACGATCGCACGATGTGGCGCAAGATTACTAGGAGGGCTGGCCCCAGTTAAAATGGGACAATAGCCAGGGAGAAGAAGAAAAAAAAATATAATTAAATATGTCCTTTAATATGCTATAAGTTGTATAAGATTTTAGAGTAAAATATATTTTTACTCTATTTTTAACTAATAAATTCATGCAGCTGGTACTAATATACAACATGTAACAAAAACCCTGTAGTTCCCGTTAACTGCGTTATCAGAATCAGTATCCAAGCATATAGAAATATTTTTTTCCAAAAAATTTTTCAAATTTTATGTTGTTTTATTATCTCTGCATTGACCGAGGAATAAGGGGATTGTCAAAGACTCCGCATTACCGATACTCGTGTGAGATACATGAAATAAAAGCACATACAATTTGATAAAAAATATTTTTTTCATTAAAATTAATTTTTTTTAAATGTGTTTTTTTTTTGAAAAAAAAAAATTCTATATGCTTGGATACTGATTCTGATAACACACTTAACGGGAACCACAGATTTTTGTTACATGTTGTATACCTACATGTAACAATGCTAATATTCTGTGGATAAGCATAAATACTGTGGCTGACGAACGACGCATGACCTCAATATTACCACTTTATGTGTTTGGAATATGTTTTGTACATACATTATGTGATAAATTTTATGCGATAAATCGGGCCCACTTATATTTAAAAGTGTAAATTGAAGTTAATCAAAAAAGTTTTAGAGATAAACTGTACGCCGATCTGTATCGATAAGCCGACCAATAATCAATATGGACGAGTATAAATGAAACCCAGTATTTCGATATAATTTGTGGATATTATTAATTCTTAAAGCCATCGTAGTTAAGGGGTTAAGTACTTTTTTTAAATTTTAATTTAAGCTAACTGAGTTCCATTTTTGCCGGCACAAATCATTTTGAACCGAGCTCAGAATACAAGGAGGTTCTTCATTCACCGCGTATATTTTTATGTTTATTCACTAAGTTCTTGGAAAAGCGGAACCGAAATAAATATTTTTTTAAGTGAAAACTTCTTAAGAAACGTTGTGATTTGAAACTCGTTGAAACAAAGAAAGATACAAAAATCAGACGAACATATTATACGTCTATAGGATTTAGCGAGAGAATTAGACAGAATATATTTTACAATGTTTATTACGAATTAATTTATATTTTAATGATACAAACCTTAAAATTATCCCACTTCTTATATTCTGCTTTTGTCTCATTCTCTCGAAGTTATCTGAAGGTTCTACTTCTACTACTTCTGATCTGCATATATGTTTATTTTATTTTTTATTAAAAAGGAATTTTCCCACCCAAATTTCAAAAAAAATCTGCACCTTAGGGTGAAAAGTAGGAGACAATTGTATTTAGACATAACTTAGAGCTTATTCATGTGATCAACAGTAAAATATACATTTTCATTTTAAGTTTAAAGAAATGTAGTAGTATATTATTAATATAAATTAAAATTATTAGTATAAAAAATCGCCAAAATGCTTCCCTCCCAAGTGAAGATAATTTTCCGTAATGGTCGTATTTAATAGACAGATTGGCAAATGTATAGCAGAGTTTTCGCTTACAAGGCATGTATATAATTAAAGTGGTCCACCTAGTGTTAACTGGATACTGTGACCTATAGGCACCCAACTTTAGCTAAGAATCAAAATGAAGGTGCTAGCCCATGCCATCCCTTGGGTATCTTAAGAAGCGATCGATGAAAATTGAACCAGTGATTTACAGCAGCATCTTCAAATTATTTTTATAATATCTGTTATTAGCTTAAGTTTCTACTAATTGCAACTATTCTGTTTATTCAGCTACAGATCCACCGAAAAATGTATCGTGTATGTACATAATTTCGATTATGAGTGATTCAACAGTATAAAATTCATCTTCCTTGTTTTGCACGTCTTTATATATATATATATATATTATTTATATGGCAATACTTAAACAAGTAAATGATTATACGTGCGAATGTTATCTCTCAGTGAGACTGTGTTACAATTTTAGTGTCCTGGATTGCAAAATGTTGTGTGCATTCATATTTATTTTAATTAATCTACTATTAAAACTGACTGAAATCATCACTCACAGTATGTACTTACTTACTTACTTACTTATCTTCACGCACAATCCCTAACGGGGTAGCCAAAGAGAACAGATCGCCAAGTGTCACGATCCTTACATACCTCTTTCGCTTCTTTCAGGTTCATTAACTTCTTCATACATGCACGTCTAGGTATCCGAGTACTCTTGACCTTCCCCTCTTCGAGTAATTTGCTCACATGGTCTTCGAAAGTTAGTCTCGGTCTACCCCGACACCTTTTAATATTTACGTTCGCTCTATATATTTTCTTCACCATTCGGTCTTCACTAATTGGCTCAACGTGCCCAAACCATTGGAGTACGCCCCTATCAATTTTTGTGATAAGGTCATCTTTCAATCCTGCCATATTGCGAATCTCTTCGTTTCGCTTTTGATCGGCTATGGTAACGCCACACATTTTACGAAGAGATCGCATCTCCACTGCATTCAACTTGCTTTTATGCTTCTTCTGGCATACCCAGGTTTCGCTGCCATATAACAAAGTCGGTACCAACACTGCGTTATGTATTGCAAGGCGTGCACTCTTCACCACACCTTGCCTTTTGACTAATGCATTCAGGGCGACACGCCTATCCATATCTAAATCACATCTTCCATCCCGGCTGAAAGCACTCCCCAAGTATACAATTTCATTTACCTGTTCTAGACGTTCCTGATTTACCCATATTTCACATTTCGTTCTCTCTTCGTCCTTTTCAAATACCAGAACCTTAGTTTTATTAGCATTCAAACGGAGACCTTTAATTTCACATTCCTCTTTAATACACATAACTAATGCCTGCAGTTCTGCTTCTGATGGTGTAATAAGCACTGCGTCATCAGCATACAGCAGACAATTTACTTTAATGTCACCCAATTTCACACCCAAACAGCTACTTTTCAGCTTCTGTAAACAGCTGTCGATATACAGTATGAACAGCCAGGAAGACATGACACAACCCTGTTTTACGGCCGCTTGGACGCTAAACATGGGTGACAGGTCATGCCCTACCCGCACACGGGCTTTACAGTCATAGTAAAGTAACTGCATAGCCCTTAACAATCGACCATCCACACCATATCCCGGCAACAGTTGCCACATTTTCTTCCTTATAACCTTATCAAATGCTTTCTCCAGATCCACAAAAGCACAAGAAAATCCTCTGGTTAACACTCAGAAGCTTCTCCGTGACCATGCGGAGAGAAAACATTTGATCCGTGCATCCTCTTCCAGGTCTAAATCCGCATTGTGCCTCCCATAAGAATCTTTCCGATTTCTCTTGCATCCTACGTGTCAAAACCTTCGAGTAAACTTTACTTGCTAAACTGGTCAAGCTGATCGCCCGATAGCACCCGCAGTCAAAATGTGAACCTTTACCTTTATATAAAGGCACAATGACCGCGGATCGCCAATCATCCGGGACATCTCCCGTCCGCCAGCACAAATTGCACAGCAGACGAAAGCTGTACCAGACGCGAGGCCCACCGTACTTGACCATTTCAGCAGTAACTCTGTCTAGTCCCGCAGCCTTACCACGTTTCAAACTTCGAATCGCACGTTCAATCTATTTCATGCTGATCACAGTGTCATCGAGGTCCGTGTCTGGCGTGCCAGTCACGGCGTCGCCCCCGGATCCTTCACTAAGATCATGACACGTATACATTTCTCTGTAAAATTCACTCCATCGCTGCATGGCGTCCGATTTTTATCAGAGGACGTCATTGGTTCTCGAAAGCATTTTGTTCATTATTAAGGCTGTCGCACCACTCCGGGACCCTCCAACCTCTTTCCAGAAGAGTTTGGAGTTTTCCTTAAAGTTGTGCGACAACCTCTCGTCCGCTTCTATTCTTCACGTACTTCCTCAATCAATGTTTTCGCATGAACTTTCAGCAGTTTATATCTTTCTTTCATCTTCTCTCTCATATGCTTATCGTTACTAGAGGCCAAGTAGTCTAACTATGCTTTTTTCTTCTTTTTTACAGCTTCTCTCACTTCATCATTCCACCATGCATCTCTTCTTTTACCTCTTTTTGTCGTTCCACATACTTCTTCCGCTGCACTTACCATTCCATCCCTAAGGTTCTGCCACGTTCTCTCCACACATTCTTTCCTGCCATCGATGGTGTCAAGCTTTTCGGCTACCCTCGTGTGATATTTGTCCCTAGTATCCGCTTCCTGAAGCTTCCAGCTTCGGATGCGACATACCGACTGTGGTTCTGTTACTGCCGTCCGGTAGCGCCAACCCGCGAACAAACCCCTAAATCTAGTAATTACTAGATAGTGATCCGTTTTCAGGTCAGCACCCCTGAACACTCGTGTATCCATCACCTGTTTTCGCAGTCGGTCATCCACCAGGAACAAATCACACTTCTCTCATTCTTTCTTTCTCTAGTGTACATATGGATTTTCCTGTGATTAAACATAGTGTTTGTCACAAGAAGACTCTTTTCCTTGCATACAGTCAGTATAAGCTTGCCAGCATCATTAACCCTTTTATCGCCAAACTTTTTCAAGCACCGACCCGTATCGTGGTCGAGCGATACCTACCCATCCATTCAAATCACCACATACAACAGTTCTTTCGTTTCCCTTAACCAAATCTAGAACTTCTCTTACATTCTCCCAAAACTCCTCCAGCTCAGCCCTGGACGACGAAGCTACCGGCGCATAAACAGCCAAAAGGAATAACTTCGTCAGTCCTAGTTTAAAGCGAACCCAGAGAAGTCTTGAGTTCACAACCTTGTATTCAGTCATAAGATCGACCAACCGGGACGACAACAGCACATCCACTCCCTGGCAGGCGTTCTCGCTTTCCGGGACTCCGGAATTATTTTTCCGTAATTATTGAGGTTTTTCCGTAATTAAAAGCTCCCTGGCGGGACGTTAGCTATCCATATAGCTAACGTCCCGCCAGGGAGCTCTTCAGTACCACTGCCTTTCCGTTTGGTCTCCGACATACACACGACATCTAATTCTCTTTCTTTCATTATTTCGATCAACTCATTCGTGTTATCTCTCATGCCCCCTCTAACATTCCACGTGCCAACTCTGCACTCTGTCCTCCACCTTCCGCCGTGTCGGGCTGTGCGTGACGGGTGGCGGTCCCCATCGCCGCTTTGCGCGCTGCATTCCACACCAACGGGGACCAGCTGGTGTGCATCGCCTTGGGGGGACGCCCTTACTCTCGTTTGCATGGGTGCGCAGCTGTGTAGAATTGCAGCCCTGAAAAGGACTGGCAGGGGTCGCGACGAGCACGCTTCTACAATGACCCCCATTGTAGAAGCGTGCTCGTCGCGATTACTGCCATACATATATTATATAAATTTACACAGTATGTAAATTTATATAATATTTATAACTTTAAAACCGACCAGTTACACCGTATCATATTATATTATTTATAAAATCTACCGTTTTAATTTAATAAATTAAAATATATATTGGTAAAACAAGTACATTTGTCAATTCATATTACAAAAAGTATATAAATTACAATAACTCTGGTTATATCATATGGTGTATTTACCTTTATTTGCTATAATATTTAAGCATTGTACCAGGCTATTGTAAAAATATAAAATTGATAAATTTTTTCTTCTTGTTCCAAAACAAAATCGCTTTGCTTTTATTTAACTTACATGTTCCATTTATATACACGAATAAATAAAATTATCATAAAACACGAAACCCGGTGTTAACATTTCCATCACTGGTAATCTCTACACGCGTTTAGTTTACGTCGCATGACATTATTGGCACTTTCCTCGGGTATAATGAGGGTCTGATACATATACTAACACTTAGCTCTGCTTGGACTGTAATCTTTAGGGTGACGATAATTATTTCTAGAAGCTTTTGTTTACATTGAAAAACAATATCAAATCCCAATTTATGGTATAATTTAATTTATGGTTTTGATTGATTATTAGATAATATTTATCAAATTAATAAAATTTGATATATTATATTTTTGTATATATGTAGTTCAACGTGTAGTGACGAAGTGGTGTACGAATATCTACTACCCCACATCATCCTGTAGGTGTAGTAAGAAATGACAAATAAGAAACTGTGGTTGCTTTATTAGATAATCTGTGGGAGAGGTATATGTACAACAGTACACGTTTGATAGGCGCCAAACAATGAAAGTATGAGTATGATAAATTTATGATTCGCCACTTAAAATTGGAGCTCTAGATAGAGTGACGGCCTGATAAGACATGCAGGAAGTCGATGGATGCAGGTGGCTCAGGGTTGTGCTTTTTGGCATTCCTTGGGGGAGGCCTACGTTCAGCAGTGGACTTGTGAAGGACTGTAATTATGACGATGAATGATGATTCACCACTTCTCGAAGGTGAAAGTAAACATCTATATGTTTGAGGAATAAAAATATTTCGTAGACATGGTACCTATAAAGTCAACACGCATTGGGGCAGCGCGTTGGGATAATTGCCCTATAATTCTCTACAAAATGAGAGGAGCCCAGAAGTGAAGAAGGAAGTGAGAAGATTTAAACTGGAACTTTAACTTTTTTATTTCTGCAGTGTGATGAATAATATATCCTTATTCGTACTTTAACATACCGAGGTAAAATATTTGACAAATTACATGTCGGAGAAATTAATTTGTAAGGTAAATTAAGAAATATTGTTTACTTTTGTAATATTAAGTATACTTTATATTAATTAGATTAGAAATGAGTAAACCAAACAACAAATATTCCTAAAAGTAACGCGCAAACTAGTGTCTTCTTGGGATTAAACTGGACTAATTAGTCGCCCCCAATCCGAGAATTTGATCAGTAAACTTGACTTCAGATACAAGTTTGTTCCGATACTCAGCGACGTTTTCCCGAGAAATATTGTCACGGCTGGTGTACACAGAATCACAAGTTTGTAGAGTAATAAATATTACCGATTCACACCATATCATTGTTGTGCAGAAGAAACAGCGTTGTATAACTGCAGCTAAAAAAAAGCTTGTAACCGGACCATGCACTGTCTACTAAGATCTTAATACTCCGCTCTATAATAATACTGGTGATTTAATTGAACTATTTCTCGGGAAGCCAATAGGAAGGGAGTTTCGAAAGCTGCGCTTTGTGCGGAACCCGATTGAAATCCTTCGCTGTGTCCAAACTAACGGCCACTGTCTCTGTCTTTGACTCTACTGCCTCGATCCATCTTCGAGTTAGGTAGATCAAAAGAGCACCTGATTGACTCTAGGAAAACCGTATTGGCGGTCACTAATTAGCTAGTGATCTCGAAGATACCGCATGAGCTGGTAGTTTATAATGGATTCCATTATTTTGGAGAACAAGGAGGTCATGGCGATAGGGCTATAGTTAGACGAGTCAGACCGTCTTTTTTAGTCTTTCATGAATTAGGGGCTATGCCTAGGCAGTGGGAGTAGCGGATAAGATGCGTTAGAACCTATGCTAACTCTGGAGAAAACGTCCTCAGCAGAATTGGGGGGATTCCGTCAGGTCAACTTGACTTGTGGATGACACGGTGGAGAAGTGATTTGCGAACCGCAGATCTGGCATGGAGCACTCACACTGTGGGATGGTCGGCAGTGTGCTCCCCTGTCATTGAGAGTCAAGTTAGATGTAAAGAAGGAGCCTAGCATATCGGCTTACTCCTTTGCAGCATGGGCCAGTGAGTCTTCCTTTCTGTGCAGACATGGCAGAGATAGTTATAACTTTTAATAGCCAACTGCTGCACATATATCACCTCCAATTCCTACGATAATTATGAAGAAATCTGCCGTGATGATCTAGTGGGTATTGAAGGGCTTCATATGTTATCGGAATATTTTGATCCTCCAATTTGCAGATATCTTCACGATGTTTTGCTTCACCACCGAGCACTATGTATGTCTACGCTTAAAATTGTAATCATCAAATTTAATTGGTTTCAGTGGATATGAAAATCGTGTTGCTCACGTACTGAGAAATTTGCGGCGATCGCTTAACACCTGAGCTATCACATCTCGATATTAGCAATTAATACTATCTTTTTTTATTTTGTACACTATCGACCTGCCCATGTTTTGCCTGGGTTAAACAAATTTATTTTAAATGTTAGGTTGGTAGTAAAACAATTTTAAGCTTTCGTGGTATACCAATGTTTTTCTTTCGTTTTTTTTTTCAGGTTTAAAATAAATTGATTTTTTGTTCTTGTCATTTCCTGACCTAGAGAGACCAAAATGGCGGCGTCACGCTGACCGCCATTATGAATATTATGTCGAGTGAAAGTTTTATTATATAAAAATGATTACTGTTAGTTATCGTTAAAAATAGATATATGCTGTCTGGGACTTTTTTAGAAATTTTAAGAAGAATCAGCCATACATTATTTTATTTATACATTATTTTCGTGCAACTTTAACTATCACTGAAGGAAGCTCTCAAAATTAACGACTTTTTCAGACTCAGTTCGCAAATATTACCATCACTTTTAGTCCTAATACATAGCCTATAGTTCCGCCTAGAATAACCTTTCAAATGCTGAAAGAATTTTTCAAATAGATACATTGGTTCCGAAGATTACTCTACACATATATAACAACTCACAAGGTTTGCACTCTTTCTTTATAACATTATATATAGTACAGATATTTACCTTAAAATTTTCAAAATTTGACGTGATTATTAAAGAATATAAAGTTAATATATATATATATATATATATATATATATATATATATATATATATATATATATATATATATATATATATATATCCGCAGCTATAAAATACTGGTTGGATCGCACGTAAAGTTGGTTTTATTCTAGCAAAGCGTGGTATCTGTGGTAACGTGGCAACGGTTGTTGTTTATAGGATTTTTGATAAAAAATCATTGGGAAGCGCACCATATATTTGCTTCGTATTGCTATTATATTTTATTGTAATATATAACGCACGCATATTTGCGCCATCCATCATGAATGCATTTTAGAATGATACACTTTCGCCTAGATATTAAATATACAATTTCCCGCAGTGAATTGCTAATAGCCCCTTGGTCCCTTGTATTTCCCAACTCTAGATAACCGCATGCTTTGTTGTTAGCTAATGAGAGCGATTAAGTGGGAAAGGCGGCACTTCCTTGTTTTGTGGGAAATTTATTGCTGCACCTAAATCTAGGTTGAAATTTCACATAAAGTGAAAGAAAATGTAAGTGAATTAAAACTTTATTATGAATAGTATTTTGCTAAAATTTAAAAACCTATCTTTAAAAAAATTAAAACAGTGAACATTATCTGACATATTATAAGGAGGCTAACTAGACTGGTGGACGTTATTCGTTCGTTTCTAATAGATCGTATGACGACTTTCATTCTGAATTCACTCTGTTTTTTTTTTATAAATGTAAATTAAATCAAGTGCAGATTTATGACTTTTTTTCTGACACTAGAAACAAATTATATTGTGAATATAAGTCATTTTGATTATGATATTTTGTTTAAACGTAAAAACAGATCTTAGAGATCTAGCCCTTACTATGAGTTTTTTCAAAAAAAAAAGTAATTGTTGCAGGTCACGATTGAAATGAAACCTTCAAGAAATTAAACTTCGATAAAATGAGAAGAATGCAGAGTTACAGGAGTGGGATTTATTTATATTTTTACCAAGTTTAAAAAATTATTTTAATAATGACTCATTATATTTAAGCGAATATTACACACGTAATAAAACAAATTTTACGGATTTTATCGTGTATATCAACTTATTTTATATTACCGATTACTCTAGCCCCTGTGAGATTTATGAAGGCCGTAACCAGGTCATCGTGCCAGTACTCTGAAACAGCTAAATGCTCAATATTTGAAGTGTTTAATATACAACCTCTGGGTCTACTGCCTTCAGTATTAACTAGAATCTTACCGGCATTCGACAATCACGGAACTTGACCGTTCGCCAAACAAGGCTCTTGTGTGAGGGCGAGCTCTATGTTGTCCCCTGCAAAGCAAACTTCCACCACGGCAGAAACAGCTATAGTATGGTGACGATTTCGCTGGAGCATCCTCGTCTTACCCTTGGCGTAAGCCATTTATAGGCGTGGGGGGAGGGGAGGTCTTTTTTGTCTGTTCAGGACGAAGACGTCCTTTACTAGCGCTCTAGACTCCCGCCTTACCTTTCGCTTTACCGCTCCCACCTCCGTTTCCTTACCCCTGTCCGACACCAGCGGAGACCCTCGAACCGAGGCGAAATCAACGCCTTGGGTCTTCGTCACTTTGGCTGATGACGTTGCAGTCTCACCCCGAGAGGTGAAGGGTTAGGGGGATTGGAGTTTAGGTGTTTTAGGCTCCATTACCGCGTCAGAACCTCCATTGACTAAGTTATCATTTTAAAGCCAAGTACGACTCTGCTGCCTGCCTTCCGAAGAGTCTCCGCCGATGGGTTGTCCAGAGAGAAGGTTACTAGGAATTCATTCTCCTCGTCCCTAAGGTGGAGTATTCTCCAGAGCTCGTTATGGAACCCTTCGTATCGATACAAAGTTGTCTAAATTTTATACGTGGTAGAGCCATGCTGCAGTTATATTAGTAGTATATTTGTAGCTGGAATGGGTCGACTAGACCGGGAAAGTACCACGCTCTCAGAGAATTTCAGCGTAAAATAGTAGCGTAATGCTGCTGTGTTTTGTATGGTGAATGTAGAGAACCGGAGACCCCTTTTACTGGAAAAGAGGCTTTCTATCTTAGTCCTCACGGGTGACAACGCTTCTGCATTTTGATTCATAATCGAGGATAGATGTAGATGTCTATAGGCTACAGCAACCACTTATCATCAGGTGGACTGTGTGCTCATTTGTCAAGCTATTATATAAACAAAAGTATTTTAAGAAAAGAAAAGAAGAAGAAGAAAGAGTTGTCGATTCTTTCAGAAATTAGTAAATGAGGAAAAAA
The DNA here is from genome assembly GCA_907164705.1 of Parnassius apollo. Lineage (NCBI taxonomy): Eukaryota > Metazoa > Arthropoda > Insecta > Lepidoptera > Papilionidae > Parnassius > Parnassius apollo. The sequence continues at coordinate 698,356 of CAJQZP010001130.1, forward strand.
TAAAATAAATAATTTAACATAATAAATATATATATATGTATATATATATATTGGTTGGTTACAACCTGGAATTTTACTAAGTCTTAGTGTGGCTGCCAGGATCTCTAATCACAAGGCAACGTGCTATGAAGCGTCAAAATTGAAAAATATCATTGTCATGTCCTTCCTATAATTTTGTAACTTTGAACTTGGTAAAATTACCAAATAATAAATGAACTAAAACAGCTACGAATTAGACTTTGTTACGGCTTGAGGTAATTGGATTTGTGAAACGCTTCAAAAGTAATTTAATAACTTTAAGTATGCTTCTCATAAATTTTATAGAAGCAATTATGTTTAGTTTAAGAACAAAACACGGAGTAACACAAAATTAAAAACGATGTAGTAATTATAACAATAAGGCTTTCTTAATAGATTCTATGCGTTAACCTTATATTTTATCTTTATCTTTTTTATATTTATATTCATATATTATTTTTATGTGCGTGTGTATGTGACTGAACTCCTCCTAAACGGCAAGATAGATTTCGATGAAATATTCTGTGTGAGATGAAGCTGATTCGAGAATGGTTTAAATTCACAACTGAACCCGGTAGATAGCGTTGTTATCGAACACCAGTAATCACTCGTGCGTGTTTGTGGATCGCTAATATAGGTTCGTAGTCCTAGGTGCGTCTGTTAGGGATCGTGTAACTTCCGAACGCTCGACTGATTGATTGACTGACTGTCGGGCATTTTGACGCTATATATTTGTTTTAGTTTGACGACGTTGCAAAATTATGGATCCAACAGGTGGCACTGTTGGCAAGTTATTAACGAATTTTATATTTAGTATATTGAAGGGTTGACAAAAAGGAAAAATACAGAATCTGGATCTGATAGTGTATGAACCTGGAGCGAATTCAGAGTTAGGAAACTCATCACGCCTTCCACCAGGAAAAGGCAGAAAAAAACTGCGGTGTCAGATCAATGCTGCTGTATTTTAATAGAGTATAGAACCGGAGACTCTTTTACTGAAAACGAGGTATTCCATCTTAATCCTCAGGGGTGGCAACGCATCTGAATTTTGATTCCTAATCGAGATGATTCAGATAGACTTTGTGCTCGTTTGCTTTTTTATTTATGAAATAAAACTAGTTATATGAATTAAGTTATAATTAATATTATTGGACTAGGTGTAGCCTATCTTTCTATATTATGAGTGTAAATAAGTCACAAAATGTTTGCAGATCTATCTGTTACAGCCTTCAGTTGCCTCGACAAAAGTCGACTGGGCTAGGGACCATAGTAACCCAACTCGACGGGCAACAGAGGGTACGGACCCAAATGGCCTATGGATAATTATTATATAATGGCTGGATAAGCAAACACAAACTTACCTATTTCCGGAGGTAGGGTCGACCACAAGCTACCATCAGGGGCAAGTAAATATTATTATATTATAATATATTGCAACGAATTCCTCCCGCGAAAACCGGTTCCTCGCCCGAGACGATTTTTCTCGCAAGTTTCAAGTTGTTAGGATTTGGCCTAAACGCTATCCATATTTCTTTATAATTTAGCAATATTTTTAAATTTCAGACTCAAAAATAGCTTCGTAGTTTTTATTTATTTATTTAATTAATTTAGCTTCATACGACATATATGACGTATAGTCGAATTTTATGCCTGAAGCATTTTCTTAAACCGCAAGTCAACCTTTGTGTGATGCAGACGTAAAATGAAATAGGTGTGTTTCTATTTTTAATGCCTTTGCCTCCACAGGTGTATTTGCTCCTGTGTCATGGAGACAGTTTACAAATAACATAAATAGTACACGGACAAACATTTAGTATACCGTAAAAATAAAAATAAACTACGGTCAATCCGCCTGAAAGCTTGGCAACTAGGGCAAAACGTTAGCAGTGGCCTTTTTATGCTGCATTGGATGGATGGATGGATCTTAGGCAGAAAATATAGGTGGTAGTTTGTTTTATACCTATATTTTTTATAAAAAAGGTGACAAACGATAAGACAGTCCAAAAGTGAATTTAAACTAGATTACATTGATGAAAAGTGGATGCTGTTGCCCAGAGATTACTATACGGAATAGAGCATAATCAAGTTTCTATTTTACGCGAGTCCTCAGTTATTATCGTGATCATTACCATAAACTATAAACACTCACACCTGTCATCCAGAGGGTTAGGTACAGACTATGAATTTCCATTTGACACGATAATAAAATGCTAAATTCTGTTAGAAGGAAATATTTCTGCAATGAAATATTAAAAACTTGCAACGAATAATTTATCAACAACCCTTGTTTAGATGAGATGGCCGATTGCCGTATGATGGCAATTTTACTATTTTAAAGAGAAAATTATACAAACGCCAAAAGATGACTGACAATCTCGGTTACGCGAAATTACCAGTTTTCATTAAGTCAATTTCTTGTAGGTCTGTCGTTGCAGGTGGAATTTAGTGGCTGAAAATTTGACATTTTGAATATAGCTCAAATTTTGATGACAATGCAAGAACGTGATTTAAATAAAACGTGTTAAGTTTTCCAAAATAAAATTTAAAAAAATTCACTTGCTTTAAATGTAAGTTCAATCCTACTTAGGAGAACAAAAACTAAAATCTTAAACTGATATAAAATATTCAAGTACAGACCGGTTACTGACTGCAAATCGTGACCATAACTGGTGTTTCTAAACAAAGCGCGTCCATTTAAGGTAGGGTTTTTAATAGTTATTTAAATTTACGCTAATATTAAACATTGACTGAATCCTCTAATCTAAGTGTTTCATCACGTTTAAATTTCAATTTTTTTTAAATTAACCGCAGTAAAACGTTTTTTTCCACAAACATAAAAAAATATTTTACCTATCAAATATAATTCGTCTTCTTTTAAATAAATTCCCCTTAAAATGTTTTCTTTACATTTACGAAATAAACAACATTTCCAATAAAACACGCAATTTTTTTAAATTACTTTGCTAATGAGGCTTATGTATGGTTATTTGAACAGCTTTTCGAAAGTAGATGTTTGTCATTGATGCTTTATGCTTTATATTTTATTTCATCAAATGGCCTTTGAGTTTTCTCAACTCATCGATCAAACCGGCAGCTAACTCAATATAATAGACATCGTTATAAGAGTTACCACTACTAGCCTTGAGAATGAAATCTGTAAAAACAACTTTATTTCTAAATTTATTTTCCTAATATATTAATGTCGTTGTTTTAAGGTAGCTTTGATATTTCCATGTTAGTTAAAAATTTTAGTGTCTAATAGAACGTCATCTACACATAACAATGTACACATTATTATATTTGTAAATTATCACATTATTATATATAGATAACTATTTTCCGGGCCGATCCGACTTAAGGACTTTCAAGAAAAGTTTATTTTTTTAAATGGCCTTCAACGGATTTGCATTTCCCCGGGTGTTGCAGTTGTTCAGGGGTGCGGTAATCACTAACCATCAGGTGAGCCGTATGCTCTTTTGCCCTCTCTTGTATCAAAAAGCCATCCTCTACCTATGCTCTTAGATGTGAAATTTTCCTTGAAATTTATATAGAACCACACTTAAAACATAGATTATTCAATTAAAAATGTAACTTATGTAAGAATGTACAGGCAGAAATACCTTTTTGTATTACTAGTTATTTATAACTACTGCTTTCGTAAAGTAAGCGACAAGCGTTCACATCGGAATGTTATTTTGATTGGAAATGAAAGTCATTCTAGGGGCTCCTTTTTCGCGGAGAATGACAACTGTGCTGCGTAACTCTTAATAAGATGAAGTAGCGGTATCTCACAGCATATTGCAAGTTTATCCACCAGTTCTACCAGTACCAGATAAAACGAGTACGAATTTTTCTTAATGCTATTTTAACTTAAGCTGTGCTTAATTTCTCTTAAGATCGTACATGTTGCCTAAGTGGTATGCTAGAAAAATAACTGAATAAAATTTCCATATAATAGATTCCGAAGTCGGTGTTAAGACACAGTGTAACGGATTTAAAGCGTTGAATTCAATTTTTTTACCCTTACTAGTGGCTTAAGCAATTCTACAAGCTCAAGATGACAATTAAAATGTGCCATCCTCTCATTTTTCTTGTTTAGGACTGGATATAACTGCTATAACTTAAATGAAAAATCGAGGTAATAACTATTTAATAAAATATTGATTAAGCGGTATCCCAGAAATCGGTGAACTTACATGAAAACATCGAACGTAGCAAATTGAAACCTCATTTTTGACGTCGTTTATAAAGCTGACGATTGTTAGTTTTTCTTAACTTGCGGGATCGTATTGAGTGTAATAACTAATCACGAATATTTTATTGATTTGAAATTATTTTTCTTTGGTTTAAAATAGTATTTTAAGTGAAACTTTTATCGAAGTAGTGAAGAAGTTTAGCAAGATTTAAAAAACAAAAACATCACATTTTCTTGTAACTTCTTACTGCCGGGGTTACATGAGTATACTATTATTCAACCTACTTATGGAAAATATAAAATGAAGGAACAATGATACGTCGTAAAGAAGTTTTACATCGTACGTGTCTAAACTTTATGCGCATACTTTTTTACTTTATTGGTAAACAAACAGCACAACAAATATTTACATGTGTGCAATAAATTTCAGAGTTATTAAGCCTAAAACAGTTTCCAAACAATAAACACATTTTTACGTCGTGTAAACGTTTTTGTAATATACATTAATACCTCGCTATCTAGTTATTAATCTAGCTAGTGTGATTTATATACTTTAGACTTATACACTAAAAACATCCAGGTGATGCCATAAGTATCCTATTAAAATTTCAGTAAAATCGGTCAAACTTAGGTCAAATTTAGGAGAGAAAGAAGTACTAACACATGTACAACTAATTTTTTATTAAATTTAATAACAAATATTGCAATGTTGTACCACAGTGAGAACCTATATGTTTAACTATTTAAAATACGGTTTAACTAACACGATTACTAAACATATATCAAAGACATGTAGGTTTCTTTACGATGTGTTCCTTTACCGTCGAACATGCAGAAAGTCAAAACTTAAATGTGCATTTAATTATTTCATTGGTATCGGCGGCGGCCCGGACTGATCACGTAATTAAAAAATTACGGCGAGCGCATAAGGTCTCTGATATACTACTATTCAATGTGTGTTCGTTAATTTTTTTTCCTATTATTTTAGTACATTTAAATAACATTAAATATGAAAATATATAGTGTACTTCATTTAATAAAGTGCTGGCACATATTTTCTTGCACATTAAGTTTACTTGTCCTTACTCAAGAGGATGATGACTGAACATATTCAGTCCAAAGAAGTAGGTGTTACTAAATTTGCGACACGTAATCCATCTCAGCATCCCTAATGTAGTGACTAACATATTTAATCATTTCAGCAGAAAACCTACCCTGATAAACTTATCGGCAATTAGATTCTACATCGTAAAATTTATGTGATTTTACATTACATTTCCAATTGGATATTTCATAGCAAATTAAACAATGAATACACAAGATTATTATTTGTATTTCGCCGTGCAGTGGCGGCGTAAGAGAATCTACCAACTCATAACGTCCCATAGGTGACGTAACAGAAGACAGATGGAAATTAAGCATGAGATGTGCAGCAGCGTCTTTCTGATTACAACTCAAAGCAATAAAAGAACTGCGGTTGTCAAATCGCTAAAACTGTGAGCCAATCTTTCGGAAAGGGCAATTATATAATGTGAACCTCTACGATCTGATGATGATGAAGATGAAGAACCTAGAAACGATAATGAATCACTTATCATATATCTAACCTAATACTCAGAAAATTTAAGTAACACTATAATAATAAAATGGAACATAAATACACATCTGTAATCCAGAGGAGTAGGCAGAGACTACGGTTTTCTGATAAACCTCTCTCGCCTCCTTTACATCCATATGCCTACGCATACACGCCTGTCGGTAAAGGGTACTGTTAATCTGGCCTATTTTCTTTATATCGCTAATTTAGTCGACAAATTTGGTATAGGGCGAAACTTTCGACTTTATCACTCTTTTCTCGTTCATTCTTTCTACATGACCAAATCACCGAAGAATTCCTTTCTTAACCCTGATCATGATATCGTTTTGCAAACCAAACTTTTCTCCTATCACATATTTTTCATTCTGACATTCAAATTCAGCCTCACTCAGAAAAAATTACAAATTTAATCCCATGAGAGAACAAAAACTAAGCTCCGTTTTTACAAACGAAAAACTTTCTACGACCACTTAACCGAACTGTACTCGCTACCATTACGGTCCCATTGAAGGTAAGGTCAAGTGGCCATCTACAGCCGTTTGTAATCACACCGTCCATTCTCTTCGTCACCTAGTTGCAAATTACTGTTGGCTATGAACTGATGACTCGAGGTTTGTTTAGTAGTTAAGGAGATCTTTTAAAAACAATTCTTTTTCATTTTTGTTAAATGTAGTAATATTAGAAACACTTTGACTCGTTAATGCTATGCTGCATCTTTATTACATTTGTACATTGCGTCACGTCTGTATATTTGCATGCGTGCGACGTATTACTTATACTTTTCTTTATTCGAGTTACAACGCCTTTAACATGTTATATCAACCAAGGTATCATGAAATTGGACGACAGACACTAAATCTTATTTGCCACATATTTAACCCTAGAAACGTCAGCTTACATTATACTAGATTGTCATAATTTAAATATTTTGTATTTATGTTATAATTGATTTTATTATATATTTATTTTTCTCTTATTCATAAGAAACGTTGCTAGTTGTTTGCATTGCTAAGTTGACTGCAGGTGTCTGTGCATTGCTAAGTTGGCTGCAGGTGTCTGTGCATTGCTAAGTTGGCTGCAGGTGTCTGTGCATTGCTAAGTTGGCTGCAGGTGTCTGTGCATTGCTAAGTTGGCTGCAGGTGTCTGTGCATTGCTAAGTTGGCTGCAGGTGTCTGCGCATTGCTAAGTTTGCTGCAGGGGTCTGTGCATTGCTAAGTTGGCGGCAGGTGTCTGTGCATTGCTAAGTTGGCTGCAGGTGTCTGCGCATTGCTAAGTTGGCTGCAGGTGTCTGTGCATTGCTAAGTTGGCTGCAGGTGTCTGCGCATTGCTAAGTTGGCTGCAGGTGTCTGTGCATTGCTAAGTTGGCTGCAGGTGTCTGCGCATTGCTAAGTTGGCTGCAGGTGTCTGTGCATTGCTAAGTTGGCTGCAGGTGTCTGCGCATTGCTAAGTTGGCTGCAGGTGTCTGTGCATTGCTAAGTTGGCTGCAGGTGTCTGCGCATTGCTAAGTTGGCTGCAAGTGTCTGTGCATTGCTAAGTTGGCTGCAGGTGTCTGCGCATTGCTAAGTTGGCTGCAGGTGTCTGCGCATTGCTAAGTTGGCTGCAGGTGTCTGTGCATTGCTAAGTTGGCTGCAGGTGTCTGCGCATTGCTAAGTTGGCTGCAGGTGTCTGCGCATTGCTAAGTTGGCTGCAGGTGTCTGCGCATTGCTAAGTTGGCTGCAGGTGTCTGTGCATTGCTAAGTTGGCTGCAGGTGTATGTGCATTGCTAAGTTGGCTGCAGGTGTCTGCGCATTGCTAAGTTGGCTGCAGGTGTCTGTGCATTGCTAAGTTGGCTGCAGGTGTCTGCGCATTGCTAAGTTGGCTGCAGGTGTCTGTGCATTGCTAAGTTGGCTGCAGGTGTCTGCGCATTGCTAAGTTGGCTGCAGGTGTCTGTGCATTGCTAAGTTGGCTGCAGGTGTCTGCGCATTGCTAAGTTGGCTGCAGGTGTCTGCGCATTGCTAAGTTGGCTGCAGGTGTCTGCGCATTGCTAAGTTGGCTGCAAGTGTCTGTGCATTGCTAAGTTGGCTGCAGGTGTCTGCGCATTGCTAAGTTGGCTGCAGGTGTCTGCGCATTGCTAAGTTGGCTGCAGGTGTCTGTGCATTGCTAAGTTGGCTGCAGGTGTCTGCGCATTGCTAAGTTGGCTGCAGGTGTCTTGCGCATTGCTAAGTTGGCTGCAGGTGTCTGCGCATTGCTAAGTTGGCTGCAGGTGTCTGTGCATTGCTAAGTTGGCTGCAGGTGTCTGCGCATTGCTAAGTTGGCTGCAGGTGTCTGCGCATTGCTAAGTTGGCTGCAGGTGTCTGCGCATTGCTAAGTTGGCTGCAGGTGTCTGTGCATTGCTAAGTTGGCTGCAGGTGTCTGCGCATTGCTAAGTTGGCTGCAGGTGTCTGTGCATTGCTTACTTGGCTGCAGGTGTCTGCGCATTGCTAAGTTGGCTGCAGGTCGCTGTGCATTGCTAAGTTGGCTGCAGGTGTCTGTGCATTGCTAAGTTGGCTGCAGGTGTCTGCGCATTGCTAAGTTGGCTGCAGGTGTCTGTGCATTGCTTAAGTTGGCTGCAGGTGTCTGTGCATTGCTAAGTTGGCTGCAGGTGTCTGCGCATTGCTAAGTTGGCTGCAGGTGTCTGTGCATTGCTAAGTTGGCTGCAGGTGTCTGCGCATTGCTAAGTTGGCTGCAGGTGTCTGCGCATTGCTAAGTTGGCTGCAGGTGTCTGCGCATTGCTAAGTTGGCTGCAGGTGTCTGTGCATTGCTAAGTTGGCTGCAGGTGTCTGCGCATTGCTAAGTTGGCTGCAAGTGTCTGCGTCATTGCTAAGTTGGCTGCAGGTGTCTGCGCATTGCTAAGTTGGCTGCAGGTGTCTGCGCATTGCTAAGTTGGCTGCAGGTGTCTGTGCATTGCTAAGTTGGCTGCAGGTGTCTGCGCATTGCTAAGTTGGCTGCAGGTGTCTGTGCATTGCTAAGTTGGCTGCAGGTGTCTGCGCATTGCTAAGTTGGCTGCAGGTGTCTGTGCATTGCTAAGTTGGCTGCAGGTGTCTGCGCATTGCTAAGTTGGCTGCAGGTGTCTGTGCATTGCTAAGTTGGCTGCAGGTGTCTGCGCATTGCTAAGTTGGCTGCAGGTGTCTGTGCATTGCTAAGTTGGCTGCAGGTGTCTGCGCATTGCTAAGTTGGCTGCAGGTGTCTGTGCATTGCTTACTTGGCTGCAGGTGTCGCGCATTGCTAAGTTGGCTGCAGGTGTCTGTGCATTGCTAAGTTGGCTGCAGGTGTCTGCTGCATTGCTAAGTTGGCTGCAGGTGTCTGCGCATTGCTAAGTTGGCTGCAGGTGTCTGCGCATTGCTAAGTTGGCTGCAGGTGTCTGCGCATTGCTAAGTTGGCTGCAGGTGTCTGTGCATTGCTAAGTTGGCTGCAGGTGTCTGCGCATTGCTAAGTTGGCTGCAGGTGTCTGTGCATTGCTAAGTTGGCTGCAGGTGTCTGCGCATTGCTAAGTTGGCTGCAGGTGTCTGTGCATTGCTAAGTTGGCTGCAGGTGTCTGCGCATTGCTAAGTTGGCTGCAGGTGTCTGTGCATTGCTAAGTTGGCTGCAGGTGTCTGCGCATTGCTAAGTTGGCTGTCATTTCTAAGTTGCTGCAGGTGTCTGTGCATTGCTAAGTTGGCTGCAGGTGTCTGCGCATTGCTAAGTTGGCTGCAGGTGTCTGTGCATTGCTAAGTTGGCTGCAGGTGTCTGCGCATTGCTAAGTTGGCTGCAGGTGTCTGTGCATTGCTAAGTTGGCTGCAGGTGTCTGCGCATTGCTAAGTTGGCTGCAGGTGTCTGCGCATTGCTAAGTTGGCTGCAGGTGTCTGTGCATTGCTAAGTTGGCTGCAGGTGTCTGCGCATTGCTAAGTTGGCTGCAGGTGTCTGCGCATTGCTAAGTTGGCTGCAGGTGTTTGTGCATTGCTAAGTTGGCTGCAGGTGTCTGCGCATTGCTAAGTTGGCTGCAGGTGTCTGTGCATTGCTAAGTTGGCTGCAGGTGTCTGCGCATTGCTAAGTTGGCTGCAGGTGTCTGTGCATTGCTAAGTTGGCTGCAGGTGTCTGCGCATTGCTAAGTTGGCTGCAGGTGTCTGTGCATTGCTAAGTTGGCTGCAGGTGTCTGTGCATTGCTAAGTTGGCTGCAGGTGTCTATGCGATGCTAAGTTGGCTGCAGGTGTCTGTGCATTGCTAAGTTGGCTGCAGGTGTCTGCGCATTGCTAAGTTGGCTGCAGGTGTCTGTGCATTGCTAAGTTGGCTGCAGGTGTCTGCGCATTGCTAAGTTGGCTGCAGGTGTCTGTGCATTGCTAAGTTGGCTGCAGGTGTCTGCGCATTGCTAAGTTGGCTGCAGGTGTCTGTGCATTGCTAAGTTGGCTGCAGGTGTCTGCGCATTGCTAAGTAGGCTGCAGGTGTCTGTGCGATGCTAAGTTGGCTGCAGGTGTTTGTGCATTGCTAAGTTGGCTGCAGGTGTCTGCGCATTGCTAAGTTGGCTGCAGGTGTCTGCGCATTGCTAAGTTGGCTGCAGGTGTCTGCGCATTGCTAAGTTGGCTGCAGGTGTCTGTGCATTGCTAAGTTGGCTGCAGGTGTCTGCGCATTGCTAAGTTGGCTGCAGGTGTCTGCGCATTGCTAAGTTGGCTGCAGGTGTCTGCGCATTGCTAAGTTGGCTGCAGGTGTCTGTGCATTGCTAAGTTGGCTGCAGGTGTCTGCGCATTGCTAAGTTGGCTGCAGGTGTCTGCGCATTGCTAAGTTGGCTGCAGGTGTCTGCGCATTGCTAAGTTGGCTGCAGGTGTCTGCGCATTGCTAAGTTGGCTGCAGGTGTCTGCGCATTGCTAAGTTGGCTGCAGGTGTCTGCGCATTGCTAAGTTGGCTGCAGGTGTCTGTGCATTGCTAAGTTGGCTGCAGGTGTCTGTGCATTGCTAAGTTGGCTGCAGGTGTCTGCGCATTGCTAAGTTGGCTGCAGGTGTCTGTGCATTGCTAAGTTGGCTGCAGGTGTCTGCGCATTGCTAAGTTGGCTGCAGGTGTCTCTGCATTGCTAAGTTGGCTGCAGGTGTCTGCGCATTGCTAAGTTGGCTGCAGGTGTCTGTGCATTGCTAAGTTGGCTGCAGGTGTCTGCGCATTGCTAAGTTGGCTGCAGGTGTCTGCGCATTGCTAAGTTGGCTGCAGGTGTCTGTGCGCATTGCTAAGTTGGCTGCAGGTGTCTGCGCATTGCTAAGTTGGCTGCAGGTGTCTGTGCATTGCTAAGTTGGCTGCAGGTGTCTTGCGCATTGCTAAGTTGGCTGCAGGTGTCTGCGCATTGCTAAGTTGGCTGCAGGTGTCTGCGCATTGCTAAGTTGGCTGCAGGTGTCTGTGCATTGCTAAGTTGGCTGCAGGTGTCTGCGCATTGCTAAGTTGGCTGCAGGTGTCTGTGCATTGCTAAGTTGGCTGCAGGTGTCTGCGCATTGCTAAGTTGGCTGCAGGTGTCTGCGCATTGCTAAGTTGGCTGCAGGTGTCTGCGCATTGCTAAGTTGGCTGCAGGTGTCTGTGCATTGCTAAGTTGGCTGCAGGTGTCTGCGCATTGCTAAGTTGGCTGCAGGTGTCTGCGCATTGCTAAGTTGGCTGCAGGTGTCTGTGCATTGCTAAGTTGGCTGCAGGTGTCTGCGCATTGCTAAGTTGGCTGCAGGTGTCTGTGCATTGCTAAGTTGGCTGCAGGTGTCTGCGCATTGCTAAGTTGGCTGCAGGTGTCTGCGCATTGCTAAGTTGGCTGCAGGTGTCTGCGCATTGCTAAGTTGGCTTCAGGTGTCTGTGCATTGCTAAGTTGGCTGCAGGTGTCTGCGCATTGCTAAGTTGGCTGCAGGTGTCTGCGCATTGCTAAGTTGGCTGCAGGTGTCTGTGCGTTGCTAAGTTGGCTGCAGGTGTCTGCGCATTGCTAAGTTGGCTGCAGGTGTCTGTGCATTGCTAAGTTAGCTGCAGGTGTCTGCGCATTGCTAAGTTGGCTGCAGGTGTCTGTGCATTGCTAAGTTGGCTGCAGGTGTCTGCGCATTGCTAAGTTGGCTGCAGGTGTCTGTGCATTGCTAAGTTGGCTGCAGGTGTCTGCGCATTGCTAAGTTGGCTGCAGGTGTCTGCGCATTGCTAAGTTGGCTGCAGGTGTCTGCGCATTGCTAAGTTGGCTGCAGGTGTCTGCGCATTGCTAAGTTGGCTGCAGGTGTCTGTGCATTGCTAAGTTGGCTGCAGGTGTCTGCGCATTGCTAAGTTGGCTGCAGGTGTCTGCGCATTGCTAAGTTGGCTGCAGGTGTCTGCGCATTGCTAAGTTGGCTGCAGGTGTCTGCGCATTGCTAAGTTGGCTGCAGGTGTCTGTGCATTGCTAAGTTGGCTGCAGGTGTCTGCGCATTGCTAAGTTTGCTGCAGGTGTCTGCGCATTGCTAAGTTGGCTGCAGGTGTCTGTGCATTGCTAAGTTGGCTGCAGGTGTCTGCGCATTGCTAAGTTGGCTGCAGGTGTCTGTGCATTGCTAAGTTGGCTGCAGGTGTCTGCGCATTGCTAAGTTGGCTGCAGGTGTCTGTGCATTGCTAAGTTGGCTGCAGGTGTCTGCGCATTGCTAAGTTGGCTGCAGGTGTCTGTGCATTGCTAAGTTGGCTGCAGGTGTCTGCGCATTGCTAAGTTGGCTGCAGGTGTCTGCGCATTGCTAAGTTGGCTGCAGGTGTCTGCGCATTGCTAAGTTGGCTGCAGGTGTCTGCGCATTGCTAAGTTGGCTGCAGGTGTCTGTGCATTGCTAAGTTGGCTGCAGGTGTCTGTGGACTGCAGCAGCCACTTACCAAAAGTGGACTGTAAGTTCGTTTGTTACTAAAGTTTAACAGATTAAAAACAAAAAAAATGGTTGACCCTGCAGGCCATCCTTGGAACTTCCTGATAATATCGTATATACGTAATATAACGTTAGATTTAAGTAATAAACAAATGTAGCTTAAAAATAAATGTATTTACTCCGTAACGACATATCACAATATCCAATAAACGTAGGCTTTCCCCATTAATTGCCTCAAAGGGAGGATTTGTCATAGTTGCTATGCTTGCTAAGTAGGAGGGTTGGCATCAACAGTTTTTTTTAGTTGTTTTTGGGAACACGCTGCTACCCATCTGCTATGATTATTTTTTCTCTGTCGCCTCTTATCTCGGAGTATTGAATATTATTACACCGCCACTACACTGTATGGTCGTATTAACTTAACGGAATTTTGTGATTCAGAAATGAGATATACGCAACAGAACCACGTTGCAGCTATATTACGGTCTGCTAGACCTAGACCGTGGTAGGAACATGCTCTCACAGAATACTGCATGTTAATGCTGTGTTGTTGGTGAGTGTGGAGTATAGGCATTTAATCTTTATTCTAAGGAATGATAAAGCACTTTAATTTTGTTTCTTAACCGAGGATAAATAAAGATGTCTATAGGCCACAGCATTCACTTACTACCACGTGAACTGCGTGCTCATTTGTCACCATTATACTACAAAAAGAGATAAGTCAGGTTATAAAAACCGATGAAGTTACAATAATTTCATGACTATGGCCTAGTATTATATCTAGAGTTATAACAACTGATGATCAATGTGTGTTGTTTCATACCTCAACTTACTTAAATTCGACTCGGATCGAAGGCCTCATCCCGTTCACTCACATTTCATTACACTGGCATTATTTTATGCTGATATTCATTGACGGTGATCCTTACTCTGGATCCGTGCCTCGCAAAATGCTAAAGCTAATAGTTTCGATTGTACCACAGAAATTGTAATATTATGACAATAGAAGTAGCATAGAAGCATAATGGTGAACTGCAGCATAACTAGTAGTAAAAATTCATCAATGACGTGTAATTCAACTAATAAAGGCATAACATTTCATCGATTAGATGATTATTTACTAATTACTATTGTTTTAAATAAATTACATCTAGATAAATACTTTACTATTTGTTTACCTTTGTAAACTTTCAATTACTTCTTTTCGTATTGTACAATCACCATTAATGCTTTTGTTCTAGCGTAATACGCGATGCACGGGACGTTGACAAACACGCCAAGCATTGTAATCAAAAAGAATCGTAAGTTTATAGTATGGCTGTGGGTATCGGTCGATTAATGCGTATGTATTAAAAAGTGGCGACATCAGTTTTGGAATTAATCTAGCACTAATTAATTTCTATTGTCTTATTATTACTATTTCTGTGATTTATATATTTAACTGTTTCAAAATAGTTAATGAACTGTAATGTGTTTTTATACTTCCCGTTAAGGTGGCCCTAGTCGATGGCATGAACTAGTGGTGGGCGGGGTAAAAATGTATGCTACTCAGCCGACATCACGTGCGAAAGCGATAGACGCTGTGATGAGCAGTAAGAAGATAGTGCGCACACACATACGCACTCGAGTGACGCAATGCGCGACGTTGTCATTGCTTACCTACCTATGCGATTCATTTTTGAATAATAACATAAACTCAAACGGCAATTGTGAGCTTCTTGGCGCAGTGGCTTAGCAATGAGTAGCTGCGCTGGGGGCCGCGGGTTCGAATCCCGCACGGAACAAATATTTGTATGGCCTACAAATAGTTGTCCTTGTGCAATTTATGTTTGTAAACTGCCTCCACGATACTGGAAAAAATCCTACTGTGGGGGTAACGTATTTTAAAAAGAGAAAGGAGAGAGAAAAAATAAATTGGTTTTATTATAACTTAGGATCTGCTGTGTGAAACGTAATTATTATGAACCCAATAACCTAAACCCAACAAGAACTTTCATAATAACAACCACATAAGTTGTTATTATGAAAGTTCTTATGTGAACTTAAGTAGATGTTGTTATTATATAATAATTTCATTGGTTTGTTTTTTCCTACTTATAACCAACTTCGAAAAAAGGAGGTAGTTCTCAATTCCTTGCTTTTTGTTTATGTATGTTCTGTTCCCCGATTTCTCGAAGATTCCTTAACCTATTTGGAAAATTATTTTTTTATTTGAAAGGAAATTTTTTCCAGATGATCCCATGGTAATCGATGATGGTCAAGTCAGGATCTGATGATGGGATCTTGGAGAAATCGGGGACACTCTCAATAAATGACAGCAAATCAACCGCGATTGCTGCTATCGCCTATCTATGCATTATTTACGCAATCACACAATATAATATCACGCCTGTACCCACTAAAGTGACATAACTCTCAACTAAAAACGGTAACATAAAAAACTTTTTTTGAAAAAAATATAACAATTTCTAAAACAAACACAAAAAAGTGTAACATAATTATGTTTTCTTTATGTTTTTGTATTTTACTGTAGGTTATGCAAATATTACTGTAGGTACTATGTATTACTTTGTATTCTAAATAGGTATTTACTTTCCATAAGTAGCTAGTTAGCTATAATAGCCCACAGGCAACTCCCCGAAGTATATGCCAGCCAGTGTCAGGATAACTGCTTTTTCGACAGCGCGATTTTGATGTGAGTTGAGCTTTTAATGGGTTAATTAAATAAATAAAAAATGTAAGTTTGTAAATTGTTTACTGATTGTTGGTGCTCAATAGCATTTGCAATATTCTCTTAGTACTTTGAAAGTTATCAACAATAGGCATTGTATCACTTCAGGGACAAGCACAAACGACTATCAAAATAGTAACGTATATAAACGGAATACTAACAGCACAGACTTCCTTACAGAAGTCCAAAGAACACTTCTAGACAAGGTAAGTAATTAGAAGAAAACTACAATTTAGAGATCGATTGTAAATCAAATTCACAGTAAAGACAAAATTAGCGAAATGTAAACAAAATTTTGATTTATTTTATGATAGATAACGCTAGATGAAAACTAAACACTCTATGGGAATGACATCACTGAACGAGTCAGGTGGTCAGTCCAAACAAATAAAAGGTACGATTGTGGAAAGAGATTCGTTACGAAATGTTTGTAGGCTAGGGGGCTTGGTCTGTTTTTGCACTCGCTACTCAATCCACTAAGTTCCCACTTAATTATGGTTGGGTATCCATTTACAAAAGTCAAATCCAATTATTGTAACTAATGACAGGTTGCAAGTATATAGAATCTATCCTTTATGTAATATTTTTGGACACAACTTCTTTGTTTAAGTACCAATTTTAGTAATTTTGTTTTGAATACATAATACGAGTATATTTCATAACGAAGGCTATAAAATATGTACAACTTAGAAACTAAATCCTATGTATATTTATCTGTATTCATAACCCAATATCTGAGGTAGGTTTATGCGCTCCTTAGATTTTATATAGTTTATATTATTCTGTAATAAATTAAATCTAATCCAAAATATACTATAATACCATAGCAAAGCTACTACTATTTTATTTAGTAGTAGCTTATATAGTAGTATATAAAATTATATATAAAAATATGAGTATGTCTGAGGTAAGGTTAAATATAAACAAATATTTTGCCAAGTGCGAATCGGACTTCCGAGCTTCAATACCATTTTACAAGATTTAAATACCTATACATATTACTATCAATCAAAAGAAGCCAAAAATACACGTTTCTTTTTCTAGTAGAAAATCCTTTAATTTCAAATTTATTTTTACTATTTGCTGTTATAGCGGCAACAGAAATACACGTTCTGTGAAAATTACAACCATCTACCTATTAGGGATCATGAGATGCAGCCCGCTGACAGACAGACACACGGACAGCGGAGGCTCCGTAATAGGGTCCTGCTGGTTCGGTACGGAATCCTAAAAAGTACTTAGTTGTCCACTCACATCTGTACAATTCTTTCTTCAAAGGACCATATTAGTCTGGTTCTCGTATGACATGACCAATGTAATACCTGGACTGACCTCTCTAAGTTTGTTTCGACAGATCGAGTGCTTCTTCTCAGTTTCATGTTTTTGTTGTATTAATATTTAAAAAAAAAACAACTTACAAAACCAATTTTATTTATCATTGACTGCCCTTCTTAGATTCTTATGTAGGTACTTACATAAATTACATTAGGTATATTAGGATATGAGATTCCTATACGTAAGCACGATTATCGAAAATCTAAAAATTACCTATTCTAATTAAATTAATAGATAAATTTAAGATTTGCGATAATCGTGCTTACCTATTAGTTAGCAAATTAAAGTAGTTAAGTACCTAATGTACATCCTGTATCGAAAGTTCATTATTATGTACCTACCTGTTTTCAATTTTAACTAAATGTGCTTCAACAAACTTATGGGCACATTTTAGCAGCTATATTCATCCCGGATTCAGCAGTGGACACGAACAAAAGGAAGCAATTTTTCTAAATATAGATGTAGATATGTAGGTGTTACAACCATAAATAGTTAGTAGCGGCTAACCTAGTGAGCAAGTGTGGGTGCGCGCTGCGCCCCCCCCCCCCACTCCGTCCGTCCCACTGATCGAGGAAACAGTTTGTAGCGAAAGGCAAAATGATTTACAACAAAAAGGAGCGCGCGAAATTTTATAAACAGACCTTTGGGAGTCTGGATGTCATGAAAAATCTATTGAATGTATTTGTTTAAAATAAAATTATTTGCATTTTTGAACAACTAATCTATCTTTGTATGGTAACTGTTTTGCAATTTTCGTTCTTCTTATGGTATTTATTTCCGCCCAAAAATGTGTTAAATCTAGTGTTGAAATTTGGAATTTTCGACGCTTATAACTTTTAAACATACTCTTTTTTTACTTTTTTGTTTCCATACAGGGCTAGATAATGATGAGAAAATTGAAATCATTTTACTTTGAACGTACACCATCAAACAGTGGAGTAATCGCCAGACTATGTTTGTATGGAAGAATAAGCGACTAGTGTACCCTTAAGCGTGTGATTTTAATAAAGCTCTTAACGGGAAACACAAGGTTTTTGTGGCATATTGTAGGTATAATAATAATAAAGCCTCTTTATTCATTAATAGAAAATAATTAAAAAAACAACAATTATATGTACGCTTAGAAAATAAAATAAAACATATATTTCAATTAAGGACCCCTCTTTGGGTAAAGGCCTTCTTCACCTTTTCCCACATTTTTCGGTTCTGTGCTATTGTTAACCAATTGTTTCCAGCTGTCTTTTCAATTCAATCGACCCGTCTTTCTTTCGGTCTTTCGTGCTTGCATTTGCCTATTGGTCCTGTCCACATGATTGCTCGTTTAATCCATTTGGTATCTGTAGATCGTGCTACATAACCTGCCAACTTCCACTTCAGTTTTTGAGAGTAATGTAATGCGTCTATCACTCTTGTTTTCTTGCGAATGTCGTTGTTTTTGTGTTTATCGTTTAATTTTAGGTTTAAGGTACTTCTTTCCATTGCAAGTTGACATCTTAGTATTTTATTCCTTATCTTTTATTCATATCCTTTGTATAGACGATTTTTCTGTACGCGTGCGTGTTCTGTTTTTATATTTAGGGTAGGATAACGTCTGCTGGGCCAGCTAGTATATTAAAAAAATTAACCTTAAGTAATATTAGTCGTTGAAGCCGTGTGGTGACAAAGTTCAGGAAGCCATCACCACATTTCGTCTGGTTGTCGAGCATGTGGTGTATCTTAATTGAAGATGGTATTTAGTATATTCAGTACTTTCATAATAATAACAAAAAATTCTTAGAGATTTTGTGGCAACTGACAGTGTACCTATGAAATAAATGGAAATTAACAACAAGGACAATCGTAAGCAGGGTCAAAGATGCAAGACTTGTGACGTACTGTGAATTCGTATGGTGAGTATTGAGAACAGAAATTTCATCTTAATCCTAAAGAATGACAAAGCATATTATTCATTTTGTTTCTTAATCGAGGATAAATATAGATGTCTATAGGCCACAGCCTCGACTTAATGTCACGTCGACTGCGTGTTAGTTTGTTTTATACTATAAAAAAAGATAAGTCAGGTGATAAGAACCGGTGATATTACGATCTAGTATTCTATCTAAAATTATTACAACTCGTGATCAATGTGTGTGTTCTGATTTATTTTCACCTGTCGCCTCTTACGACGGAATTATACGAGGTAGTGGATATTCTTACAACGCCACTACATGGTACATTTACAATTAAACTAAGAAATAGAAAAATATTTGTAAATATTTGCATAAAGTAAACAAAAAAAATCGAAAGATTGTATATTATTCAAGTTTTGTAAAACTATTGTCCTCAAGGGCAAAAAGCTGGCTATAAACAAAGCTAATTCTAACATTTTACTTTAATTTTACTTTTGTTTAACATAAAATAAAATGTAATTTCACTATCGAAGCATCGCTTTTGCTGCATTTTTATTCAAGAATATGTATGTAGTTATACGTGGGTAGTAATAAATTCGGCATCGTAAATCATCGTGCGTATAGAAAATATATAATATAATGACTCTTTTACGATTGCGAATAAAACAAGTTTAATGAAATCCGTAACTCCGCTACGTGCGCGGGCTGGTTATAGGCCATGTTATCATTGTTACGAGTTAATATAGCAGCCGCAAAATTTCATGATTACAATGTTAAACAGTGTTTGATATTCGTCAAATTGAATTAAAGAAAGAAAATATTTTTGTCGTCAAAATCATATCGAAATGACAACACCATATACATATCTTTACATATGTATACTGACTGCACCCCGCGTGCTTCGCCCGCGTGTAACTTAGAGTTTTAACTTTTTCGCGCGGTACCCTAATATTTTTCTAAAATAAAAGTAGCCTACGTTACTCCTTATAACGTCAGATATCTGGCCATAAGATTGTTACAGCCGTTTCAGAGATTAGCCGGAACAAACAGACAGACAAACAGATTTTTTAAATTGTGATTTTGTTATATTACCATACCATACCATACTAAATGCATATTACGAAAGCACACATAACATACTTTAGTAATATGCATTTAGTAAGAAGCTGTTATTTTAACATTACAAATAGACACTTCAATTTTATTTCTTTGTAAAGATGATTTCTCTGTACGTGTGTGTTTCATTGTCTTTAATGTCTTCCGTTGGCTGGCACAGCAACCGGATTTTAGGTTTAGTTTTTATTTTTAGTGTAGGACAATGTCTGGTGGGCCGAATAGAATACTAAAAAAATCAACCTTAAGTAAAATTTATCGTTGAAGCCGTGTGGTGACAAAGTTCGAGAAACTATCACCACATTTCATCTGGTTGGTATATATGAGACGAATATGGTGAATCTTCGGTGACCGAGTTCTTTCTAATCGGCCCGATTCTTATTCTCATTTCGATTCGATTCGCAGGAACGTATCATTCCTTTGCATTTTATCTATCTATCTATCGTATCTTCCCCGGAGTGTGCTCTGAGTAATTGTTCGGATTAATTCTTGTCGCCACATCTAAAAAATGCACACCACGTCAAAATTCACGATACTGTCCTTACCATCTAGAAGCTTGGAGGTCCACCACAGTGCGTTTTACTTTTCTTCCTCATATAAATTCTCTGTGAGATTATTTACCACCGGCGGAGGTTTTTTCGGAGTGCTACGACTTAGAGATTTAAAAAAGAAGAGCTTACTCCTTTTTAAAAGGCCGGTAACGCAACTGTAATTACTCTGGTATTGCAGTTGTTCATGGGCAGTAGTCACCTAACATCAGGCGAATCGCACGATCGTTTGCCCTCGCTTCTATAAAAAAGATGTAGTTGTTTATCGGTCACAGCATTCATTCACCGTCAGGTAGACACTGTGCTCGTTTATCATCCTTAATCTGTAAATAAAAATCACCATGAAAAAATAATTCTTGTTGAGAGATAATGTTAAATCATCGCAGCATAGAAAAGATTACGATCGCATGTCAGCTCACAATTAGATTAGCGTTTTACCGCTGGACAAAAATTATTCAAAGCTCTCTGTCTTTCACTGGAGTATTCTGCAATAAAATGTATTTTTTTCCTTATTAAATTCTACCTCAATCTACAATGTAATAAGAGTAAGAGTAAGGAGCAGTTTAGAAAACCTGTTATTTATATCACTATCTCTATCATTACAGGCCATCATATTGATATGGGCTCTAGGGATAGCTTAGTTGCTGACCATAAACTTCTCCTATATATTGTCACAAAGTACGGTCCTGAGACACTTGCATCCATCGACTACTGTTTCATCAGATCGTCACTTCATCTAATGTTACCCACACTACGATTTCCAGTTCAAAGCTGCTACGAGAGAACCTCTCTTTATTTAACCCATTGCCACTTCAGGTTACTGACCATTCTTGTTGTTCTGCGGACATTTTTGATACATAATTTAGCCATTTAGCTTTCTCATACAGCCAGCAGTGAACCATGTTTTATTTCTGTAAGTAATCCCTTACAACTCGCACTGGTTACAGTGTTATTCGCAGCGGCGGTGAAAATATATCTACCCATCATTTTTTATACGTGGTAAAGCCATGCTGCAGTTATATTAGTAGTATAGTTATAGCACGAATGGGTCGGCTCGACCGGGGAAGGACCGCGACCTCGCAGAATACCAGCGTAAAATAGTAGCTTAATGCTGCTGTGTTTTGTATGGTGAGTGTAGAGAACCGGAGACCCTTCTTACTGGAAAAGAGGCATTCCATCTTAGTCCTCGCGGGTAACAACGAATCTGCATTTTGATTTGTAATCGAGGATAGATGTAGATGTGGGCCGCAGCAACCACTGTCCGTGTGATAAACTTAGTAATGAGGTTATGCGCAGTAAAACCAGAGTAACTGACATAAACTGAAGTTGCAATGGGCCGGCTACATAGCTCGAAAAACCGATAACTGATGACTGATAGCTGAGTAACAAGTGAAACCTACTAATTTTCTTTCGGTTTATAATTAGTAATTGGTTCCCGCCAGTTATACATTATAGTCTGTTAAATCGAAGTAGATTTTATTTTGTTTATAGTTTATTTTAATTTTGAGTTCTATTTTCAATATTGTTACGGTCTTTCTAGTGCATTACTGTAAAATTTTCTTTTTTTGCAGTCATTTTGTTATTTTTATAGTTTTTATTTTGTTAGACTTTTTAGTGCCCCGGATTGTTAAAACTATTCTAAATTTAATTTGTTAGCACGAATTCCGACACATGGTCCATTTTTATTATTATAACTTATTAAATTAAATCATATAACTTACACATATTTTTGTAATTTTTATTTAAATTCATTTGTTTTGGTACCCTACTAGAAAGGTTTAGTTATTTTTTTATTACTATATTGCGCTAAGATCCGCAATTTTTTTTTCGTTCAATAAGATATTTTAGAACACTTGGGTTTTTAAGAAGAATATATCGATATAAGGTATCGTTAAGGAATTGTATCGATTAAGGAATTATCGAAATCCATCGAGCCGTATGGAATACACGAGGTAATAAAGAAATTTACAAACAAATATACAAGATACGCACAAAAAGCAAAAACATAACCCTTGCATGGCAGTCAGACAAAAAGTATTTCAGAAAATTTTTCCTTTCGATTTTTTTATAAACTACACGTCTCGAGTCAACTGGGAAAGAATTCCAAAAGACATTAAGTCCGCCCTGTGTAATCCTTTTCATGAGGGAGTGCGATAAATAAAAAATAAATTAATATAAGCTTTATACGTGGTGGAGCCACGCTGCAGCTACATTCGTTGAAGCACGAATGAGTCGGCTCGATCGGGGTAGGAGCGTGGTCCTACCCCGGTTGAGCCGACACATTTACCAGAGAATATCAGAGTAAAATAGCAATTCATTATAATATCGTATAGAGAATGTAGAGTGCAGGATAAATATAGCTGTACGTGGGCCGCATCATCCACTTACCATAAGGTGGACTATGTGCTTTGCTATTCTTGAGGTAGTGAAAAGACTACACTCTCATCACCTAAAATCACCAGAGTAAAATAGTAGTTTAACACTTCATTGTTCGATTTTCATAATAGTAAGAGAATAGCAATGAACCACATGTAGTTCACGGGACAGCGAATGAGTCATTGCTGGTGCTTCCGTATGGTGGGTGTAAAGAACCGAGTACCCTTTAAACTGGAAAGTAAGCATTCCACCTTAGTCCTCGGTGGTGACAATGTATCTACGTTTTGAATCTTAATAGAGCATAGATGTGGATGTCTATGGGGCACAGCACTTACCATCAACTTGACAGTGCGTGTGCTCATTTGTTGCCCTTACTCTATAGATAAGCGAGCCAAATGAAAAAGAAAAATTTAGGCCCTTATGTTTTTTAAAGAAACTATGTCATTAACTGTGTTTGTTTGCTGGGTGAGTTAAATCTGGGATAAAATTACTTATAAAACACAAATCTTCTCATGTTTTTGCATGCTCGTTTCAAATCGGGATCAAAGATTTATACGAGGCTTATTTATCAAGGGATTATCTCGCCAAAGTAAAGTAAAGTTACAGTCTATATATACGTATATACGCTCTACTCCTGGCACAGGCCTCCCCTCATTTCCGAGAGGGTTTTAGGGCAAAGAAGTGTCGGCCGCGCTGCCCCAATGCGTGTTGGCGAACTTCACATGTCTTTGAAATTTTTTTTCTTATTCCTCTGACATGCAGGTTTCCTCACGATGTTTTCCTTCACCGCCGACCACGTGGTAAATCAGCACTTAAAATTTCAATAAAAAATTTTATCGGTCCCGGCGGGGATCGAACCCGGGTTACTCGCGTTCTGATATATTTACAGCGAACATTAACCATCTGAACTACCACGGCTCTTCTCGCCAAGAATCTAATTATTTAAACAAGCTATTTTTTTCGCTTAGTTTGGCGATTACTAATTTTTTTTTTTTAGTTACTATATATCTTTTGTGGAAGTATACTTCTTCTTTGAGGCGAAATTAGAGGGCGATCACTTCAGAAGTTAAGAACACTAGACGTGTGATTGTTTTAATGAAATCTTTAGTTCCTGTGCCTTGTTCTTCAGCCAACAAGAACAATTTATTTCATTGAAAAACAAACTATATAATTCTAAGCTTAAATGTTATTTTGCAGTCATAAAATTCTTTCTTATGTAGATTTTTAAATTATGTGTTGGATGGATGACGGAATCGTATTTGAATTTTTTTAAATTAAATTAACTTTATTTAAGTGAACTTTATCTCCTATTTGCTAGCCTTAGGGATAGAATTTTTTTTTTCTATTTTAGTTGGAACAACTCATAAGGTAAAACCTATTGTATATACTCGTATTATGTATTCAAAACAAAATTACTAAAATTGGTTCTTAAACAAAGAAGTTGTGTCCAAAAATATTACATAAAGGATAGATTCTATATACTTGCAACCTGTCACTAGTTACAATAATTGGATTTGACATTTGTAAATCGATATCCAACCATAATTAAGACGGAACTTCGTGGATTGAGCAGCGAGTGCAAGATATGCTTGGCTTTTGAAATAAGTAGTTAAGTAAAGTGAACTTGTTTCGTAATAATTGTTATTAAAAACATTTTTTACTAAATAATATACCCCACGACATATCAAGTTATGTCTTCTTCTTTATATTGCTGTAAAAAAGCCCATTAGTCTTATCATTAAACAATCTATTGAGCCGTGATAAAGTAAGTGAGTGAGTAAATAAAAAAGAAAATGAAGTTATATATTTATGCTGGCGGGGATTGAACCCGGGTTAAACGTGTACTGTGATATTTACAGCGAGCGCTTAGACGCTAACTACGCCTCCTTTTTATTTTTATAATGTTATTATCAGAAAGATACTGTATTTTCAGGAAGATAACCATTACAGTAACGATTTACTAAATTTATAATATGATATAGCTATGAATTATGATTACTATATAAACCATTTCCTTTCGTTCTATCTCGCGACCTTAAAAAATCTTAAAAAGCGTACATTTTTTCAGGTGTGAGTCATAATTCTCGTACGTTAAGGCTACCCATTATCATCATTCTAACCAGAGGCAATAACGTTGCCTCGCAGCCGCACACCGTCATCAAATTCTCTTCACACACTTAATTAATAAAGGAGCTCATGCGACCCTTTTTTATGGCAGCCTCACCCGAAAATATGTAAGTGAAGCTGTTGATGTCTTGTTACTGTGATGAATACTATATTTTGAGCTGAATTCAAGAATAAGACGTTATTAATGTTAATGATTTCTTATATTTACTCGAATAACACGCATTTAAATAAAACTAGCTTTTACGTATTTTATCGCGTATGTAAACTTATTTTATATTCCCGACATTTAGAGCACTTTACAACCATGGGAGTCAAGATTGGGGGACTGAGATTTTTGAGGTCCCAATGTCGTTGTTGACTACGGCTAATTTCAGATTAAAATTATTAATTTTTGTTCCGACCTACGCAGTATGAACATTAAGTACATATCTGGACGTCTTATGGTTGTATGCTTAGCTTGGGATTTAATTTTATTTAATTATAGGATTCCAAGCAGATGGTAGCACCCAGCCATCTTCTCTATTAAAATTAGGATGTTTTTTTTAAATTTCAATAGCTTCGCGAATTATCCTTCGAAGTAATTGTGTTCTTTAACGAGGATTTGTGGTTATCAATGTTAATTTATTTTAAAACGTCTTCAAAAAGAAGGAAGCCCTCAATTCGTCTGTAATTTTTTTTGTATATTTCGGGCCATAACTTCCTGATGATTTTGCGAATCAGTTTTAATCGTTCTTTTTTATAGTATAGGGTTACAAACGAGCACACAGTCCACCTGATGGTAAGTGGTTGCTGTGGCCCATAGACATCTACATACACCCTCGATTACGAATAAAAATGCAGATGCGTTGTCACCCGTAAGGTCTTAAATGGAATGCCTCGTTTCCAGTAAAAAGGGTCTCCAGTTCTCTACACTCACCATATGAAATACATCAGCATGTAGCTACTTTTTGAGAGAGCGTGGTCCTTCTCCGGTCGAGCCGACCCATTCGTGCTACAACTATAACTTCTAATATAACTGCAGCATTTCAAATAGGTTCTACTTTTTGATAGATTAATATAAGTTAAAATATATATATAACCTTAAGGTTGATAAATAATGGGATAAAATTTTTTATGTAACTATTAAGATGACATTGTAGACGTCACCTTCAATTTAGGATATTCCTTAGTGCACTTAAAAGTGTAAAACCTAAATAAAGCTGTTTTTTTATAGAATAAGGGTGACAAACGAGCACACAGTCCACCTGATGGCAGGTGGATGCTGTGACCCATAGATATCTACATTTAACCTCGATTAAGAATTAAAATGCAGATGCGCTGTTACAAATACAAAGATAGAATGACTCGATTCCAGTAAAAACTAGCCTCCGGTTCTCTAGACTCCATACAAAACACAGCAGAATTAAGCTGCTGGTATTCTGTGAGCGTAGTCCTTCCGCGGTCGGACGGATAATCATAAACCAAAAAACACTTAACTATCAAAATACATAAAAAATTATATATATATATATATATATATATATATATATATATATATATATATATATATATATATATATATATACGTAACACTTTTATGCCAGATTGTTTTCCTAATTTCCTAATCTACGATTAACAATATTAATGCCGTACATTACTACATAATACAAAGAAACAAATTTTACAAACAACAAATTTAAATTTATGTGATATGGGAATGAGTGTGTATGACTGTAAGCTCTTTTACTGCTCTTTTGAATATCCTTGATCTTGTGTCAAAAATATCCAAGCCGGAGTCCTTCATGGATATCTCGTTGTAAAGTCGACACATTCTTATTATCTGGTTGTAAACAGAAGTATTATTCTTGTAAGTCTGCAGGTAAAATGTAAGTCGCTCAGATTTGGGGTGAGGAGGCTTGGTTATGAAAGGATATTGGGAACGTTTGGTGATGAAAGTATAAATGAGAATGGTGAACGTCTCCTCACCGCATGTATGGAAAATTATCTTTTTGTGACGAACACATCTTTCGCCACAAGAGGATTCACATGTATACTTGGGAAAGAGGTGGCATAGAAGCATGATAGATTTCATAATTGTGGATGAAAGATTGAGGGGCGCAATAGTAGATACAAGGGTTTACCGGGGTTCTAACGTAGGAACGGATCATTATGTGGTTTTATACCGAATTAGTAGTCTATTCAGGCGTTGGCGCCATCGATCATCTGTGTGTTACAGCGTATTAGAACAGAAAGGTTACAAGATGAAGGTGAGAAAAACAAGTTCAAATGCAGACTGAAAGAAAATATAAGTGGTTTGGATGAATTGAGTATGAAGGAGTTAGACTTGGAGAATGTATGGCAAAATGTTAAGAAAGGTATAGTGTATGCAGCTACCAAGATATGTGAAGTTGAAGCAAAGAAGAGAGCATGGCTAGATTTACTAGCAACAAAGGCTAGTAATTCTAGCGGTACGAATGATGAGATCGAAAGAAAAAAGGCAAAGTTTAAACGTCGAAATAAGAAAGTAAAAGAAGTAGTCGAAAGGAAAAAGCAAGAAAGAACGGATAAGAATGATAGAAGAATATCGGATAACTTCCAGGTAAATATAAAAATGTTCTGGAAACTTATGAGAACTGCCAGGGGACATTCAAAACAGCCTATAATGGATGCTATAAGAGACGAGAATGGCTATATTCTGAATGATGAAGTTTCGAGTTTAAAGAGATGGAAGGAATATTTTGAAAGCGTGTTTATGAGTGAGGAGACAACGTGTGAACTAAATGAAGTAGAAACTCCGAAAGAAGAGGAAAGAGGTAGTGAGATAAGTATAGATGAAATAATGAAAGCAATGAAAAGCATGAAAGCAGGTAAGGTTGCCGGATACGATAGAGTTTCACTCGAAATGCTAAGGGCTGGAGAGGAGGTGGTGGCAGGCCTGCTGCACACCTTGTTTAATTTATGCTGGGAACTGAAGTGGATACCGGTAGACTGGTGTAAAGCCGTGATAGTTCTAGTATATAAAGGAAAAGGGTCGCAGCAGGACTGTAAAAACTACCGTGGCATCAGCCTTCTTAGCATTGTGGGAAAACTGTATGCTAAGGTACTGATTGAAAGGGTCATGAAAGAAACTGATGGAAAAATTTGGGATGTGCAAGCGGGATTTAGAAAGGGAATGGGATGTACAGATCAAGTCTTTTCCATGCGCATGATCACGGATAAGTTTTTAGCCAAAAACCAAAAGGTTTTTTGTGCGTTCATGGACTTGGAAAAGGCCTATGACAGAGTGGATAGGGATGTGCTATGGCAAACACTGAACTCATTTGGGTCGAGCGCTGGCTTGATACAGGCATTGGAGTTTCTTTATAGGAACTCTAGTGTTTGTGTTAGGATCAACGGGGTCTACTCGGACTGGTTTGACATCCATAAAGGTGTGAGACGGGGCTGTGTGGCTTCCCCGTGGCTGCTCAACCTATTTATGGACAGTTGTTTGCGAAATTTGAAAGTTGAAGAATGCGGTTTAAGAATGGGTGAGTTAACCGTCAAACGCCTTTGATCACCGATGATCAAGTTATTCTTGCGTCGTCGGCGGCCGAGTTGCAAATGATGGTTACATTAATGAACAGATCATTTAAAGAAAGGGGTATGAAAGTGAACGCAAGTAAGACGAAGGTAAAACGATTTGTGAAATAAGAATAGAAGCATATTGCATATTCTATCTATTCTGTACTGTGTCTTATTTCACCCTTCTACTCCTCCTTATCTTAAAGGAGAAATTTAGTTTTGTTGGGCTTCCAGGGGAACCTTTACGCTCTTCAAGAAAACTCATTTTAAGGGTACCAACTCACAATACATCCTTCTTTAATAAATCTTTTACTTTACAGTCTATTAAGGTCTGGAATGCCCTACCTTTGTATTTACGCGAAGCTCAGACTATTGTAGTCTTTAAGCGACTTCTAGAGCATTACTTGTCTCAATCGTTCGAAAATCATTAGGATAAATTATGTGATTATGTAGTTTTGTATTTATTTGTTTATGTTATTGTTAGTGGTATATATTTGAGGATATATGTATGTATGTATATGTATGGATATGTATATATATATATATGTGTGTGTGTATGTTTATGTATATACGTATGTATATGTGTATCATATTTTTTAATGTATTAGTTATTTACTTATATGTTATTTTATTGCATGTATTGATATTATATTAGGTATATTTATATTGCACCACCTACCTATTACTCACTGTTTTATTCCTTTACACCTTTGGTTGCCTGGAAGAGATCGCTATGTAGCTATAAGGCCGCCAAATTGTACATGTAATCTGCTCTCTATTATGTTCTTTGTAAATTTGTTTGTGGTGTTCAATAAAGTATATTCATTCATTCATTCATTCATTCAATAGAAGGGGAGTTGATCGAGCAAGTAGATGAGTTTGTATATTTGGGTTGCGTATTTAGCAGGGATGGGAGATATGATAAGGATATAGAACGACGAGCGAATGCGGGAAATAGAGTAAATTGGGCTCTGCACTCTATTGTGAAGCGTCAAAATGTGTCGAAAAAGGCACGTATGGCAATTCACAATGCTGTGTTGGTCCCTACTTTAACGTATGGTAGTGAGTTGGGTGTGGCAGAAGAAGCACGAGAGTAAAATGAACGCAGTAGAAATGTGGTCGTTAAGAAGTATGTTAGGGTTGAATCTGAATGACAGGGTGAAAAATTGTGTGATAAGAGAAGAGTGTGGTTTGCAAGATGATGTTGTGACCCGGATTAAGAAAGGAATGCTTCGGTGGTTTGGTCATGTGGAAAGAATGAATGAGGAAAGAGTGACAAAGAAAATTTACGTTGCAGAAGTGAATGGCAGAGTCGGAAAGGGACGTCCTAGGCGAAAATTTATCGGCCAAATTGGCGATTTATTGAAAACGGGCCAAATTAGGAGTACCCTTAACCGACGAGCATGTATGCGTAGGTATATGGATGTGAAGGAGGCGAGAGAGATGTGTCAGGATCGTGCCAAATGGAAGTCTGTAGTCTCTGCCTACCCCTCTGGGTGACAGGCGTGAGTGTTTTTGTATAGAACTATACATATTTTTAATATCATGCAATTTTTTAAAGGCTGAACATTTTGTGTAATTAGCAGTATATCGCACTCTCCCTGCTCTGCAGTAGGTGACTTTACGCGTCACTTGCAAAATATAATTCGTTAAAATACAAAATACGGCACGCAAAATTAGCGCGCTTCCATTATTTTAAGGTACTCTGTGTACTCGGGTACATGACTATGGAGTAAATGAGCCCTGTTTGAACAATTCCTAATTAAATATCCTTCAGGTAACCATACCCGTAATACTTTACCCGCAAACTTAATTAAAATTAAATAAAGCATTATCAACTTGTTTTGCTTTCACTTATACTTTAAGTCGATGCCAGAAAGTGTAAAGTGGATAGCAGTTGTGTCGTACTTTTATGTGGTAGAAATCCATATTGGTTGCAAGTTAGTATACTGTTATTGGCATAAAAGTGTTGTATTTGAGTTCCTATATATTTTTCTATTACTTTATTGATCGTAGGCAATATGGTTATTGGTCTATAGTTGCGGAAGTCCGCCTGGCTACCTTTTTTAAGAATGGGTCTCACAATGCCGGTCTTTAGTAATTTTGGGTATTTGCCAGTGAGAATTCATGCGTTTATTAGTTTAGCAATGGTTAATGAAATTTTGTCACATACCTTTTTTATATCGATGTCTCTTATCCTATCTATTCCGGGAGCTTTATTACTATTAGGAGATTTTAGTATTTTTGTTATTGATTTGGGTTCTGCAGACCTAAATCTCATACTCACGTTTGCTGATACTGTATAGGTTTTTTTGTCGAGCAATGGTTCGGGACATTTTGATGTTATTTGTTTGACACTATTATGGAATGTGACAGCGAATTTATTTGCGATGTCTTTCGATGAGTTGTTATTGCTGCCAAAAAAGCGTTCTAAGCCTTCATCTATAGACCATTTTACTCTACCTGTTAATCTGTTTAAGATAGGCTACAAATTTTTAGTATTGATTTTGTTGGATATTATTTCTAACTTAGTGTTTTTGTTTTTAGTTTTTTGAATCAACACATTGGCATTGTTTCTAGTTTTATTGTATTTTAGTTTTAAAATCATATTATTTGTATTTTTCATTCTTTGAAGAAATAAATTATCCCTATACTCACAGGCTTTGATGATTTTATTATTTATCCAGTCGTTATTACTTCGCGTATTTTTAGTATTAATTTTGATTGAATATTCTGATTTTTTATAGCATTCTGTAAATTTTGTATAAATATAGTTGTAAATATTTAGAAGGCAGGTCATGTCGTAAGTGGGTGTCCAATCTATCTGTTCTATCTTATCTGTTCTAACAGTGAATTCAATTTATTATTATTTAAACATATTTTATATGTTGAAACAGCCTGTGTTCGTGGTCCGACGCAGGCTATTATAACCACCCGATAGTCGGCCAGTGTCGTACCGATTTCCGCTGTGTATAGGTCTTGTGTACGGGATCGTGCGTAAATGTGATCTATGCAGGTTTTACTTAGCTTTCCATTATTTAGTTCGATCCTTGTATGTGCTGTGATCCCGCACAAAAGACCTAGTCTGTGTAACGTGTCGCTGTGTTTATGTTTTGCAGGTTTGTCTATTTTCAGGTTAATGTTTGTATCGCCTAGTAAGTATAAATCTGTGTCACAAGAGTATTTGTCGATTAGGTTTAGAAGTTCGTCAATAAAAAGATTTTTACTCGAGCTGGGAGGGCGATATACGGCACAAATATTCGTAATGTAATTTGAGTTAGTGGTGATTGTAAGGAATATGTTTTCGAAGTGTATTGTTTTGATAGTTTTTATGTTGCATTTGTGTTTATTACTGACGTAAATAATTATACCGCCACCCCTTCTAGTTTTTCTTAACGCAGTAAACATTTGATAGCCATTGATATGAAACAAACAGCAAGTATTATCCATTACATTAACTTCAGTTAGAATTACGACATCAATAGGTTTATTTGACGTTAGTATACATTGTTCAAGTGCTGTAAAATTTTTAATTAGGGATCTGATATTAAAATGAACGCACAATAAATTAACATGGTGATTAGGAATATCGTTTAGAAATTGATTTATATTTAGACAGTCAGATATCTCACAGATTTCATCTAACATAATTCGAGTTATAAAATGAGTTTAGACCTTACGGCTAGATATATGGATAGGTACACAATTAAGAAAGCTTAGTTAGTACATTTAGGTCATACAGGGTTTTCAATGTGTAAATTTTTGATCCGTCATCCTTACGTGCCTTAACATATCCCTTTTTAAACCATTCGTACTTATAATTCTGATAACTGCTGCTTAGCCTGCCACAATATAATTTTGTTACTTTTTGTCATTGCTTCTCTGATATACACGACACTATTGCTGTTCATTTCTGTAGGATATATATCTGCTATGGTAGTCTTAGTGGATTTTGCTGCTGAGATCCATTTCTCTTGTGAAAGCTCGTCTTACAATTCTACCTTTATATTCGCCGGATAGTCTTTTTTTCCAGGAAGTCTTCGAATACTTTTTAATCCTTCGAGGGGCTGTTGGATTTTCAGAGCTATGCTTTCCACTAGTTTTATGACATTTTCTGTGGGCTGGTAGGGAATATTTGATATTTCTATGCAGTTTGTAAGTTTTTCTTGCTCTATTTCTTGTAGTTGCTGTTCAAGGGCACATACCCGCGTTTCCAAATTGTTGTTCTTATTAGTAAGCTCTATATTTTTTCGTTCTAGAACTTTGATGGTTTGTTTGAATGCATCTATACACTCGACCACTTCTTCTCACTCTGTAAACGTTCAGTCCCACATTTAATTTCTTATTGTTTTTTCAACTTCCCTACTTATTGAACTCAGCAAGTTTTTGGAGTTTATTAAGACGCGTTTATCATCTTCTTCATCGTCTTCTTCCGGAATTATAATAGATGAGTTCCGTCTCGGTGACTCCTGCTGGCTATCAAGGCAAGTTCACTCCAGGCTGGAGGCCGTTTTCAGTGCTGCCAGTTGTTTGTTTATCAGGCCACTGCATTTCGTATTAAGATGCACATTTTTTTGACACTTACTACACTCCAATCCAGGAAGAGATTTTGTAAATAATTTTTTACAAATATCACATTTGGACATTGTCGGTACTTTTAAATAATCCGATTTACTCATTACAAAAACGTGTAGTAGACCGACGACGTCTGAGTTATTTTACTTGACATATTTTAACGATACTCACACCTTAACATTTATCTGATATTTTAATCATATATTTAATATTGAGTTGCCCTGAAAACTTGATAATTAACACTAAACCACTTTAAAGTTTATAATTACTGTTACCGTTATATTCTGTTACAGTCCAATGCCGAACATAAGCCTCCCCCATAGGTTGCCTCATAGGGGAATATTTGCCATAGTTGCACCTCTTGGCAAGCGGGTTGGCAACCGCAATTTTTAAGTTTTTTAAGTTTCCCTCCGTCGCCTCTACGACGCCCACGGGGGTGATACATATTATGTGGCAGTAGATATTCTTACACCGCCACTACAATCTATCTAATTCACTTGAAATGAAGTAATTTTTTAATAAATTATAAAGTTTCTTACTAACCCTTATGACCCTTCGGTTCTCCGGTACTCTTACGATCTTAAATTTCATGCGTTATCCTAGGTTAAAGCCTCTTATTTATATCGTTTACCTTCATATATAAATATCTTTTTCTTAGTTTTTGTTGTAGAATCCATTGTAGTTGGTTTATTTTCAAGAAATTCATTTTAAAAATAGAATAAGTTAAAATTAGAATAAGTTAGGAAGAGTTTTACAAGCAAGTAGATGGTGTTGCGATGGGCTCACCTGTATCTCCCATTGTCGCCGATATATTCATGGAAGACTTTGAGGAGAAAGCCCTCCTTACTGCACCTGTTACCTCAAGGTTCTACAAGCGGTACGTAGACGATACTTTCACAATTTTACCATCAGACAAAGTAACTGTATTTTTAGAACATCTTAATTCCATAAACCCTAAAATTCAATTTACTATGGAGTTAGAGGCAAATAATTCCTTAGCTTTCCTAGATGTGTTAGTCATCCGAAATCCTAACAACACCATAGGTCATACTGTGTATAGAAAAAAGACCCATACAAACCGATACTTAAATGGTGAATCTCACCATCATCCTTCAAAGTTAGCTACCGTGGGCAAATCTTTGTTTCAGAGAGCACGAGGGATCTGTGACAGCAAATACCTGGCCACCGAGCTTCAGCACGTCAAGCAGGTTCTGCACGACAACAAGCTTCGTGTCCCGCGCCTCCGTCACAGTGACCGAGTGAAGCCGGCCACAGTCGAGCGTGTGCCTGCTACACTACCATATGTCAGAGGTGTCACAGACAAGATTGGCTACATCTTGAAGCGAGCTTCTATTAGAACATTCTATAAGCCGCCGAAGAAGATTAGTCAGTTCTTACCATCCGTCAAGTGTCATATTCCTTTACAAGATGCAGGAGTGTACAAGCTTGATTGTGATTGTGGTCTCTCATATATAGGGCAAACAAAGAGATCAATTAGAACCCGCGTAAAAGAACACATAGCTGACGTGAAGCATCAACGTTCCGGGAAGTCTGCAGTTTGCGATTATATTCTAGATGGCCCCAACCATTACATCAGATTTGATAGACCACAAATCCTCGCGAAAGAACATCGATTCCTACCAAGGATGATACGTGAGGCTATTGAAATTAAAAAACATCCTAATTTCAATAGAAAAGGAGGCTGGGTACTACCACCTGCTTGGGATCCTATAATTAATAAAATTAAAACTAAACCCAAGCATACCACTGCATGACTTCAAAATACAGTTAGTTCATTCTGCGTAGATCGGACCAAAAACAATAGTTAAAAAGCTGAAGGTACTCCGGGTTAACTTTCACATTTAGACGTCAGTCACCTCAGTCCCCCGTAATCATGGGTGCTGAAAGCACCCGAAACGTCGGGTATTAAAATTAATATAAATAAAACGCGATAAATTCCGTAAAAGTAGTTTTAATCAATGTATAGTATTCGCGTAAATATAAGAAATCATTAAGTAAAGGTACTTCCAAAAATAAATTTAATTACTATCTTCCTAATGTAAACTATTTGACGCTATCTTTCCACATAGTTAGCAACGTTTAAATTTAATAATATTTATAAAATATCGAATATCCTTTGCGAGGCTTCCTTAGGTATTGTTTGTGGAATTGGGTTTATAATTTCTTAAATTTTAGTTTCAATTTCTTCAAAAAAGGAAACTTTCAATATTTCGTTTAAGTGAAATATAATAATATTATGAGTATATTTTAAGAGATTGCTTGTCACTATCGTTTTTTTACGTGGTAGAGCCATGTTGCAGTTATATTAGTAGTATAGTTGTAGCACGAATGGGTCGGCTTGACCGGGGAAGGACCACGCTCTCACAGAATACCAGCATGAAATGGTAGCTTGATGCTGCTGTGTTTCGTATGGTGAGTGTAGAGAACCGGAGACCCTTTTTACTGGAAATGAGGCATTCCATTTTAGTCCTCACGGGTGACAACGCATCTGCATTTTGATTTGTAATCGAAGATAAATGTGGATGTCTATGGGCTACAGCAACCACTTACCATCAGATGGACTGTGTGCTCGTTTGTCACCCTATCCTATAAAAAAAAACAAAAGCGATGTGACGCATATTTACAAAAATTCAAAACTTTACTGTATTAGCTAGCAATACCCTTCCTCTTCACTTCCGATTCCTTCCTGCACGGGCACGCCCATTGAGAGAATGGACATGGTGGCGTCATTCTGTTTGGCCAATAAAACGTGCTGGCCAAAAATTAAAAGCCGGAAACTCGCCGCCAGCGCAGACCAGAGTTGTCCACTTGCACCGCCGCCGAGCAGTTGAAACTCGATTTTAGATTTGATAGCATCCCTGTTGCAGTCAAGCCGCAGAACAATTTCGTAGTGACCACTTGCACAGTGCCATTCGTCGTGCACTAGTGCAAACAATTTGTTGTGGCGTTTAACGGTCAACTTCTGTGCATTTTATAGTCGCGTACCGCTCACCACAACGGCAACTTAGTACTATCAAGTAAGAGGCCGTGTGCAGACACCCCAGGTGAGCCCGTTCCTATCTTTAGCTGTTTTTATTTGTTATTCCTTATTCCCACAACAGCTCATGCTCCTGTCGCTTCGGCTAATAGAATGGATTAGATAATAGCGAGCGTATTGTCTAGAACCCACCACGTGCCACATCCGCCATTTTGATTGGGTTATAGCCAATTACGCTTAAAAGAGTTCACTTTCGTTATTCTTGCACCCAATGGTTTGAGGCTATTGTTCCATCTGCTTCCGGATTTGAATCCCAGGAACTCTATCGCTACACCATTTTGAGGTCCTTCACCTCCCTTATCTGTTTCCCCAAAGTAGCGTGAAGGTCCTTCATGAGGAGAATCTGCTTTTCTTTATTGCGTTTGAGCTGCTCTTTCAAACGACGGGCTTGTTCCTCCTGTCCACGCTTAAGCTGATCTTCCAACCGATAGGTCCGTTCCTACTATCAACAGGCCTGTTTCTACTGTTGACAGGCCTGTTCTTCCTGTCTGTGGGCCTGTTCCTCCTTTTGGCGGGCCTGTTCTTCCTGCCGGCAGGCCTGTTCCTCCTGCTGCTCTTTCAACCGATGCGTCTGTTCCTCTTGTCAGCGCTGCAGTAGCTCTTTCAATCGACGGGCCTGTTTCTCCTACCGGCGGGCCTATTCCTCCTGCTGCTCTTTCATCCAACGGGCCTTTTCCATCAGTGGGCCTGCTCCTAAAGCATCATCATTAGAATACCTAAGTCAGGCGCTGCAGATGTAGGAGCTGGCTCTCTGACGTTTTCGGCGTTGCACCACTAAATCGTCTCTGGTCCGTCTCCTGCTAGCGTTGCCTTCAGGTACGGATACCCTACATGTCGTCCTTTGGTAAAGTCGGCATGATTTGATCCTACTTCTGACACTAATTATTACAAGCTTGGGGTTCGTGACAGTAAAATTACCAAACTTACTTTACTTAAATTACCAAAATTGACACTTTAATTACTGAAATCTAATTACAACTTGAAACATACTAATATAAATCAAAATTCTCAGTTATATCGCTTCGAAGTATTCGCTTGACTCGCCAATTCAATACTGACCCGGGTCGCGGTCTAAACCCGACTTTTCCGCTTAAACATCTAGAATGTTTGAGCACATATTGGTCGCGAACAACTAAAGAAAGTTCTAGCATAGAATTTTATAGAAAGCTTAGTCCTGCTACTCGATACTAGATGGTGCTAGGGCCATGTACCAGGCATTAATTATGGCACGCAACAATATTTTGACATTAAGTTGAGGTACGTAAAGATATTAAAACAATGTTCCAATGTGCGTTTAATGCTTGAAAAGCAGAAACTTTTTAAATAATAATAATATAAACCAAGCCATATAAACAGTTTCTTATATTCAACAAGACTTTGCTACAAAGTTGGTAAAGATGCAATTATTGTACAATGTGTCTGATCCCCTCAAATTTTGTAGGCAATTATTTAACGTTATTTGTTATATATTTATTTATAATTTATTATTATACTTATTAACTGAATGGTCTTTATATATTTATAAAAAAGGTATTTTTGTAATAAAGTTAACCATGAAGTGTCGGTAAAAAATATCCAATATGTCCCGTGATTAATTATTAAGTGACTAACAAAGAGATGGCCAGCCGCGTTTTCCTTATAAAAGCAACAAAAAAACTGCTGTTTCCAACCTCTGTGCCAAGCGTGGCAACAGTGTATGTAAATATCAT
The DNA here is from genome assembly GCA_907164705.1 of Parnassius apollo. Classification (NCBI taxonomy): domain Eukaryota; kingdom Metazoa; phylum Arthropoda; class Insecta; order Lepidoptera; family Papilionidae; genus Parnassius; species Parnassius apollo. Next base: position 735,973 of record CAJQZP010001130.1, read on the forward strand.
AACGATATAACCTATGAGGAAATTAATAGGAGATGACTGTGGACTTTGCATTGGCTGTGAAGGAGCGTTAAAACCTAAGAAGAACATACAGTCAGTCATCGCGTTTGATGTTGTCGAAAAAGCCGACATAAACAATAAATTGCTAGGATTATAAAAACGAAAAGTAATAAAAAATAAACTGATTTTATTTAGTGTCACGTTTGAACAGTGAGTGAGTGACAGAACAGTTCCAGTGTATGTTGAAACTGATAAAACTTTAATTCCCCTTCTTTTTATTAATAATAATAATAATATTTATTCAAACTTTGTCCATAACGATGTTAGTAGAACAATAATATATACTTAAAACGAATGTTTGTATTTAACTTTTATTTTTTAACTTAACAAATTAAACATCGCTCCCACATTACAAATATCTTATTTATTTACTTTTATTCAATTTTATATGTAGGCTCACCCAGTGCTTCTTAATGGCAGAAACCCACCTATCAGCAAGTGAATTCGGGTTTCTGTTGATAGAGGTAAGTAGTCGATTCAGTAATGAAGCGGACCTTTTACGTATAATGATATGAAAGCCATCCGTGTGTGCCTCAGCGAACTTAGCAGAGGCACTACAATAACGCGGCAGTGCTAGCAGCACCCTCAACGCATTATTGTATTGTACACGCAGGACATTGTATGTCCGCTGCATGTATCTAACCCACAAGTTGCACGTGTAAAAGCACTGACAATAGGCTTTAAAAAGCGTTACTTTAACTACTTTAGTACATCTTACAAATGTGCGGGCCAGCATATTACAGCGAACAGCCAACTCCCTACGTTCCCTTTCTATATCCAAGTCATCCTCTAAATCCTCTGTTATCCAATTGCCTAGGTACTTAAATTTGATGACTCTGTTCACTCAGATCTATCACAGAGCTTAACAGTAGGCATGGTGAGCTGCCTTTTAGTTCCTGAATTAAAAACCATGAGCTCGCTCTTCTTTATATTGTACTTGAGCCCATGGGTCTTTGCGTAGGATTCACAGATCCCTAGCAGCCTTCTGAGTGCACCTATCGTGGAGCTCAGCAGCACCATGTCGTCTGCATAGCTTATGTTATTTATGTAAACTCCGTCTTTAGAACAACCGGCCTTAGTGCTGCTGAGTTCCACAAATCAACGTTGAAAAGCGTAGGTGAACTCAACTCTCCTTGTTTCATCCGGCATTCCAGACCATACCACTCAGAAAAGCTGCTACCCCATCGAACATTGTTTATTTGGTCATTATACCAAAATTTTAATACGGAGACAATCTCCTGCGGCAAATGAATCTCCTCCTATAACTTTCGCCATAAGATGTCATAAGAAACTAGATAAAAAGCGTTTGAAAGATCTAAAAAACAGGCATACACCGGCGATTTTCTGTCTGTGTAGTACCTTACAGTCTGCCTAAGATATAAAATTGCACCCTCTGTGGATAGTCTAGGTCTGAACCCAAATTGAGCATCATGCAGATGAGTATGCTTTCTCAATTTTCTGTCAAGCAGACTGTCCAGCACCTTAGCTACTATGGTGGATAGTGAGATTGGCCTGTAATTGATTAAATCCAATACATCTCCTGTTCTGTACTTAATGATAGGCACCACAATGGTCTTCATGAGATCAGTCGGAAGATACTGATACGCCATACATAAACATAGAAACATAGTCAACACTCTTGGCAGATGGGCGCCAGCATGTACCAGATGTTCAATGCTAAGCCCATCATGCCCTGGTGATTTACCTCTGGTCATAGAATTTATTACTTCAGAAACTTCTTTGGCAGAGATCCTTACACACGATCCACCTGCAACACGTCCACCATCGATTAATCGCGATGACGGACCCCGCGGTGACTCTACTTTAAAATGCTCTTTACATAGATTGGCTATGTCTTCAGACTGATTGTGACCCTGAATATTAGCGGGAAGGCTCGACTTGGGATTCAGTTTATTCGTAAGTTTCCAGAATTCTTTATATTTCTTTTGCGAATGACTTGATGCGATCTTATCCATTCTTAATTGCTCTGCGTAGTTTTGACACCATTTTAACTTTTATATAAAATTCCGTCTTGTTTCACACATTTTATTGTAATAATAACCCGAAGATGGCTTACCGTATAAGACCCACGTTCAAAAGGCAAGTCAAGCCTCCCCGTGAGCATCTCTAAAGTGTTTATTCCACACCATAACATATTACCTATTCTCTTTTTTATTACAACTGGTCTGAGCTGATTCTCTAAGAATAATAACAATATTACTGTACATATTATCTAAAATTAGTTTGTGATTATCATTTATACATATATCATTACGACAATTCATAAACTCTTGCGGAAAATTAACGAATTTTAATTTAGAGTGACACAATTAGCTATGAGTTTCTATTTGGTTATTATTTCTGACACCCATATTATTTTATTATTACAGAAATAGCTTAACACATTATTTGATCTCAATAAGTTAATATTGCACTCGATCAGCAATGGAACATGATCCGACCAGTAGGTATCATACAGTACAGTAACATCTATGAATTAGCGCCTTGCGGCCTCAGTTACAACGCAATGATCCAGCGCCGACAACCGTGCGCATCACTAGTGTAAGTAAAGCTGCCTGCTGGGAGGACCTCCAAATCAAAACAAATTCACTGCTGATCCGTGCAAAAATTAATCAGTTCGTTACAAAATAATGTACCGAGATGCGAATTAAAGTCACCTAACGCTAATACACATTTTCATTTTCAATTATAGCACTTATCTCGCTTATAAACGATGTAAATTCTATTAAATTATCTACTGAATCCGTTGGCATATAAACTGAGACTATTATGTAAGTTCGATCATTATAGAACACTTTAATTGCCATGAGACGCACACTACTATATTCGACCACACTGACACAATCAAACGCATTTTTCCTCCACAAGAGGGCTGCGCCACCATAGGGTCTGCCTGTGAGTATACCGGACGATGTATCAACTGCTGACTTACCAGTATAGCTGAAGTTTTATATTTTTTTGAGGACGAGCCACAATTTTTACCGCATATGTAGTGGAACAATTTAAATTTATTTGCGTGACTACAACCCTAGCGAACAGTGGCCCTTAGTGGCTCCGCACCGCACAATTTCCTCATCTAGATGCCTTCAGTCACCGACTGTTAGTAGTAGTTAGACCATAGATAATACATTATACTTTATTATTACATATTACTTTTTCTGTGATGATAGGTGAATTGAGTAGTACACATTTTTGACATTTTACTTACTTACTTACTTACTTATCTTCACGCACAATCCCTAACGGGGTAGCCAGAGAGAACAGATCGCCAAGTGTCACAATCCTTACATACCTCTTTCGCTTCTTTCAGGTTCATTAACTTCTTCATACATGCACGTCTAGGTAGCCGAGTACTCTTGACCCTCCCCTCTTTGAGCAATTTGCTCACATGGTCTTCGAAAGTTAGTCTCGGTATACCTCGACACCTTTTAATATTTACTTTCGCTCTATATATTTTCTTCACCATTCGGTTTTCACTCATTCGTTCAACGTGCCCAAACCATTGGAGTACGCCCCTATCAATTTTTGTGATAAGGTCATCTTTCAATCCTGCCATATTGCGAATCTCTTCGTTTCGCTTTCGGTCGGCGATGGTAACGCCACACATTTTACGAAGAGATCGCATCTCCACTGCATTCAACTTGCTTTTATGCTTCTTCTGGCATACCCAGGTTTCGCTGCCATATAACAAAGTCGGTACCAACACTGCGTTATGTATTGCAAGGCGTGCACTCTTCACCACGCCTTGCCTTTTTTACTAATTCATTCAGGGCACCATTGACTTTGTTTCCGGCAGCGATACGCCTATCCACATCTAAATCACATCTTCCATTCCGGCTGAAAGCACTCCCCAAGTATACAATTTCATTTACCTGTTCTAGACATTCCTGATTTACCCATATTTCACATTTCGTACTCTCTTCGTCCTTTTCAAATGCCAGAACCTTAGTTTTATTAGCATTCAAACGGAGACATTTAATTTCACATTCCTCTTTCATACACGTGACTAATGCCTGCAGTTCTGCTTCTGATGGTGCAATAAGCACTGCATCATCAGCATACAGCAGACAACTAACTTTTATATCACCCAATTTCACACCCAAACAGCTATTTTTCAGTTTCTGTAAACAGCTGTCGAGATACAGTATGAACAGCCAGGAAGACACAACTCTGTTTTACTCCCGCTTGGACGCTAAACATGGGTAACAGGTCATGCCCTACCCGCACACAGGCTTTACAGTCATAGTAAAGTGACTGCACAGCCCTTAACAATCGACCATCCACACCATATCCCGGCAACAGTTCCCACATTTTCTTCCTTATAACCTTATCAAATGCTTTCTCCAGATACACAAAAGCACAAGAAAATCCTCTGGTTAACACTCAGAAGCTTCTCCGTGATCATGCGGAGAGAAAACATTTGATCCGTGCATCCTCTTCCAGGTCTAAATCCGCATTGTGTCTCCCATAAGAATCTTTCCGATTTCTCTTGCATCCTACATGTCAAAACCTTCGAGTAAACTTTACTTGCTAAACTGGTCAAGCTGATCGCCCGATAGCACCCGCAGTCAAAATGTGAACCATTACCTTTATATAAAGGCACAATGACCGCGGATCGCCAATCATCCGGGACATCTCCCGTCCGCCAGCACAAATTGTACAGCAGATGGAAGCTGTCCCAGACGCGAGGCCCACCGTACTTGACCATTTCAGCAGTAACTCTGTCTAGTCCCGCAGCCTTACCACATTTCAAACTTCGAATCGCACGTTCAATCTATTTCATGCTGATGGCCTCAGTGTCATCGAGGTCCATGTCTGGCGTGCCAGTCACGGCGTCACCCCCGGATCCTTCACTAAGATCATGACACGCATACATTTCTCTATAAAATTCACTCCATCGCTGCATGACGTCCGATTTTTCTGAGACGACGTCATTGGTTCTCAAAAGCACTTTGTTCATTCTTAAGGCTGTCGCACCACTCCGGGACCTTCCAACCTCTTTCCAGAAGAGTTTGGAGTTTTCCCTAAAGTTGTGTGACAACCTCTCGTCCGCATCTATTCTACACCTTTCACATACTTCCTCAATCAATGTTTTCGCATGAACTTTCTGCAGCTTATATCTTTCTTTCATCTTCTCTCTCATATGCTCATCGTTACTAGAGGCCAAGTAGTCTAACCATGCTTTTTTTCTTCTTTTTTACAGCTTCTCTCACTTCATCATTCCACCATGCATCTCTCCTTTTACTACTACCTCTATTTGTCGTACCACATACTTCTTCCGCTGCACTTACCATTCCATCCCTAAGGTTCTGCCATGTTCTCTCCACACATTCTTTCTTGCCATCGATGGTGTCAAGCTTTTCGGCTACCCTCGTGTTATATTTGTCCCTAGTATCCGCTTCCTGAAGCTTCCAGCTTCGGATGCAACAGACCGACTGTGGTTCTGTTACTGCCGTCCGGTAGCGCCAACCCGCGAACAAACCCCTAAATCTAGTAATTACTAGATAATGATCCGTTCCCAGGTCAGCACCCCTGAACACTCGTGTATCCATCACCTGTTTTCGCAGTCGGTCATCCACCAGGAACAAATCAATCATATTTCTCTCATTCTTTCTTTCTCTAGTGTACATATGGATTTTCCTGTGATTAAACATAGTGTTACGAGCTTGAGGTTCGTGACAATAAAAATTGCCGATAAAATTACCTAATGATTTCTTAATTTACGCGAACACTACACATTGAATAAAACTATTATTTACGGATTTTATCGCGTTTAATATCTTTAATTTATTTTTTATTATTATCCCGACGTTTCGGGTGCTTTACAGCGCCCATGGTCACGGGGGGGACTGAGATGTTTGACGTCCCAATGTCATAGTTAGTCCGGCTACCTTCAGTTTTTTAATATTAATTTTTGGTCCGATTTACGCAAAACGAGCTTATAGTATCATGAAGTCTTGCAGTGGTATGCTTGGGTTTGGGTTTAATTTTGTTGATTATAGGATCCCAAGCAGATGGTAGCACCCAACCATCTTCTCTATTGAAATTTGGATGTTTTTTAATTTCAATAGCCTCGCGTATCATCCTTGGTAGGAATCGGTGTTCTTTTGCGAGAATTTGTGGTTTATCAAATCTAATGTAATGGTGGGGACGATCTTGAACATGTTCGCAGACTGCAGACTTCCCGGAGCGTCGGTGCTTCACATCAGCTATATGTTCCTTCACGCGGGTTTTTATAGATCTCTTTGTTTGACCTATGTAAGAGAGACCACATTCACAATCTAGCTTGTACACACCTGCATCTTGTAGAGGAATATTACATTTGATGGATGGTAAAAATTGACTAATCTTCTTCAGCGGCTTGTAGTATGTCTTAATGGACGCTCGCTTCAAGATGTAACCAATCTTGTCCGTGACTCCTCCAACATATGGTAGTAGAGCAGGTGCGCGCTCGACTGTTGCCGGCTTCACTCGTTCACTGTGACGTAGGCGCGGGACCCGAAGCTTGTTGTCTTGCAATACTTGCTTGACGTGCTGAAGCTCCGCGGCCAGATGTTTTCTGTCACAGATCCCTCGTGCTCTCTGAAACAAAGATTTACCCACGGTAGCTAACTGTGAAGGGTGATGGTGAGATTCACCATTTAGATATCGGTTGGTATGGGTCTTTTTCCTATACACAGTGTGACCAATAGTGTTATCAGGATTTCGGATGACTAAAACATCTAGGAAAGCTAAAGAATTATTTGCCTCTAACTCCATTGTGAATTGTATTTTAGAGTTTATGGAGTTAAGGTGGTCTAAAAATGCAGTTACTTTGTCAGATGGTAAAATTGTGAAAGTGTCGTCTACGTACCGCTTGTAGAACCTTGGATTTACAGGAGCAGTAAGAAGGGCTTTCTCCTCAAAGTCCTCCATGAATATGTCGGCGACTATGGGAGACACAGGTGAGCCCATCGCCACACCATCTACTTGCTTGTAGAACTCCTCCTTACACAATAGATAGCCAGATGTGAGGCAATGTTCAAGTAGTGTTGCATATTCTTGAGGCATGTTATTTTCTTCTAGCTTCCTAGTTACAATTGAGATGCAGTCCACAATAGGTAGGCATGTAAATAGTGACTGAACATCAAAACTGACCATAGTTTCATTGTTAGCGAGATGTAGGTCTTTTATCTCACTCACAAAATGGTATGAATCCTTTGTGTGTGCTCTGGTATGTCCTCTCAGTGGTGATAGTATTTTTGCTAAGTATTGTGCCAGCTTATAAGTTGGTGAATCGATCTGGCTCACTATGGGACGTAGTGGAGCGTTTGGTTTGTGTATCTTCGGTAACCCATACAACCTCGGTGGTTTGGCACATGATGGTATTAGCGAATTCACGTCGAGATTTAATTTTTCGGAGTATTTCTTTATTAAATCGCTAGTTGTTTTAAGCGTGTTAGTTGTAGGGTCTGTTTTGACCTTTTTATATGTACTTTCGTCCGATAAAAGTTGTTGTATTTTAAAATTATATTCCGACGTGTCCATTACTACCGTAGCATTTCCTTTATCCGCGCGGAGAATCGTGAGTTCTGGTCTGTTCCGTAAGTTATTTAGCGCTGTAAATTCGTCTTTGGGAAGGTTTGGTTTCGGCACTGAACTGCGACGTAACAAGGACGAAATATCTTGACGTATGGCCTCCAAATCTTCCTTACCGATATTATTCTTAAACAGACAATCCTCAACACTGCAGATAATTTCTTCGTACGGGATTTTTCGCGGAGTTAATGCGAAGTTCATTCCCTTCGCTAATACTTTCATTGTCGGTTCGTCCAGTGTATGTTTTGACAAATTACAGACAGTGCGTTGTTTATAGTTTGTGTCTATGGTCAACGGTTGTTTATTGTTCTGGCGTTGACTTGGATGTTTGGCATTTGATTTGATCGTTAATTTTTGGTATTTTTCTATTTGTTTATTTTTGCATTCATTGTATTTTGATGTTTCTCGTTTGTTTAAAGTTTCGATGCAATTATTAAAATCAAATGTCGTTAAAATTGTCTTTAGTTCACTGGACAAATTGTCTATGGTGTTGTTTATGAAATGTAAATCGAACCGTTTCTGCTGAATCACCGTCCGTAACAACTTTTTACTTGCCTGATTTACGTCACGTCAAGCAAGTATTGCAAGACAACAAGCTTCGGGTCCCGCGCCTACGTCACAGTGAACGAGTGAAGCCGGCAACAGTCGAGCGCGCACCTGCTCTACTACCATATGTTGGAGGAGTCACGGACAAGATTGGCTACATCTTGACGCGAGCGTCCATTAAGACATACTACAAGCCGCTGAAGAAGATTAGTCAATTTTTACCATCCATCAAATGTAATATTCCTCTACAAGATGCAGGTGTGTACAAGCTAGATTGTGAATGTGGTCTCTCTTACATAGGTCAAACAAAGAGATCTATAAAAACCCGCGTGAAGGAACATATAGCTGATGTGAAGCACCGACGCTCCGGGAAGTCTGCAGTCTGCGAACATGTTCAAGATCGTCCCCACCATTACATTAGATTTGATAAACCACAAATTCTCGCAAAAGAACACCGATTCCTACCAAGGATGATACGCGAGGCTATTGAAATTAAAAAACATCCAAATTTCAATAGAGAAGATGGTTGGGTGCTACCATCTGCTTGGGATCCTATAATCAACAAAATTAAACCCAAACCCAAGCATACCACTGCAAGACTTCATGATACTATAAGCTCGTTTTGCGTAAATCGGACCAAAAATTAATATTAAAAAACTGAAGGTAGCCGGACTAACTATGACATTGGGACGTCAAACATCTCAGTCCCCCCCGTGACCATGGGCGCTGTAAAGCACCCGAAACGTCGGGATAATAATAAAAAATAAATTAAAGATATTAAACGCGATAAAATCCGTAAATAATAGTTTTATTCAATATTACCTAAATTAACACTTTAATTTACTTTACACAATTAAAGTTAAAACACTAATAATTTAAACACACTAATTCACTTAATTCCACTCCGAAGCTTCGCTTGTTTCGCCCAAATCAACACTGCCTCCATCGCACCTTGCAGCGCTTACTTATTTAAATTAGCAAATATCCAGAATGTTCAAGCAAACACGCGCACGGTCCCGAGAGTCCGAGTATAGATTTTCTAGAAACTTAGTTTCTTCGGATGGCGCTGTCGGTTGTGATGTCATTCACTGCAAAGCTCCCCTCGCTCTCGTTCCTGACACTAGATGGCGCTAGTGTATCGTCGACTTTAGCGCGTAACACTGCCCCCTCCTAAGACATGCTCGTCCCGAGCATTAACGGCCCCATAATAACGCGCCAGGCGATTCACATGGACGATCTTAGGAGTCCCTCTTGCGCCTTTCTGTAACGGCTCCGCAATGTCAAGGGCTGTCCTATCCCGTGGTGCACCAACATTGTACAATTTCGGTGCTCCTCTACTACGTGTCCGAGGTCCCCGCACGGCCGCACAACTTGTACATGTACGACACCAATCCTCGACATCGTCACGATAATGGACCCAGTAAAACTGTTCTCGGACCTTCAGTAGAGTTCGTTTAACTCCCAGATGGACTCTTGAACGACCATTATGGCACAACTGTAGAACATTCGGCACTTTAGCTTTAGGGACAACCATTTGCAAACGACAGCTGTCTCTTCGACCATTGTCCCATTTACGGCACAGGACTCCATCCTGAATCAGCAAGCTGTCCCATTGGGCCCAATAGCTTTTCGTGGTTGAACTCATCGCTGAGACGTCCCTCCACTTAGGCTTGGTAGCACGGGCCTTCATCCATCCCAGAATCGGCTTGATGTCCGGATCTTCCTGCTGTGCATGTCGTAGGTTGTCCTTCCATTCGTTGCTGAGGTGGTCCGTCCTGAGCATCCTCACGGATACCACCTCCTTACTCTCTTGCCTACTACAATGGTTGCAATCTTCAGGACAAGGTCTTCTTGACAATGCATCTGCGTTGCAGTGAGATTTCCCGCTGCAGTGTCTGATAGTAAAGTCGTATTCCTGCTGCTGCTGGGCGGTGCTGTTAGCCGCACTTCCTTTCTGAGACCGTTCACCTTCCCTTCCTAGGGTGTGCTTAGGGCAGCTGGACCGAAGATGGCCCCTTTCCCCACAGCCATAGCACCTAGGGCTGTATCTTTTATTGTGGTCGCGAACCGTAACTGCTGTAACCTCCCTAGCGTGAGGTGAACGATGATCCTGTCGCCGCCAGGCAGTGCCGTTAGCTGCACTACCCTCTCGAGATCGATCAACTCTCCTTTCCACGGTTCGTTTAGGGCAGCTGGATCGAAGATGGCCCTTTTCCCCACAGCCATAGCACCTAGGGCTGTATCCTTTGCTGCGGTCACGAACTGTAGCTGCTGCAACCTCCCTGACGCGATGGGAACGATGATCCTGCCGCACGGCTTCCACCTCCAGTGCATGGGCCAAGGCGTTCTTAAGCGTCTCGTGGTGCCCGAGCCTCACAGCAGCTCTGACTTCAAGGTCGCGGATGCCGTCGATGAATGTCTGAACCAGGTTCCCTTCAATGAGCGCAGGTACAGACTGGTATGCTTTTCGAACCATCTTCTCCACCTCAAGGGCCCACTGCTGCAGGTTCTCGTTGCTGCGCTGCACGCGATCTTTAAGCTGTGCGCGAAAGACGTGTTCCAGATGAGCGTCGCCATATCTCGCTTCCAAGGCCTCAAGAAGCTGCTCATAGGTCACTTCCTCGCCGAGAGCTTCCAGAACTGTTAAGGCCTGGTCGCGCAGGCCTAGTGTGAGAGCAGTCATGGCCTGACTTTTATTCCAGCCGTTCGCCTTCATAGCAGCCTCGAACTGGATTTTGTAGGCTGACCAGGAAGAGGTACCGTCGAACGGTGGCACCTTGAACCCACGTAGCGAAGGTGTTGTAGCTACTACGGGAGCTGTAGCTCCATCTCCAAGTTTGAGTTCGTCCAGTGATTTCTTCATGTCAGCCATTACGTTGTCAACCCGATTGTTTACTTGGTCGATTCGGATTTCAGCTTTCTCGATTCGGTTTTCAGCTTCCGACAGGCGGTTGTCATGGTGAGCAACCCTATCCTTCACCTCCTTTATCTCCTTCCCGAAGGTAGCGTGAAGGTCCTTCATGAGGAGCATCTGTTCCTCCTGTCGGCGGGCCTGTTCCTCGTGTCGGCGGGCCTGTTCCTCCTGCTGCTCTTTCAACTGACTGGCCTGTTCCTCCTGTCCGCGCTTCAGCTGCTCTTCGAACCGACGAGCCTGTTCCTGCAGCATCACCATCAGAGCACCTAAGTCAGGTGCTGCAGATGTAGGAGCTACTGACGGGCCTGCAGCCGGCGGCTGGCCCTCCGACGTCTGCGGCGTCGCACCACCAAATCTTCGTTGGTCCGTCTCCTGCTGGCGTTGACTTCGAGTACGGACACCCTCCGTTTCCTCCTTAGGTAAAATCGGCATGATTTTATCCCACTTCTGACACCAATTGTTACGAGCTTGAGGTTCGTGACAATAAAAATTGCCGATAAAATTACCTAAATTAACACTTTAATTTACTTTACACAATTAAAGTTAAAACACTAATAATTTAAACACACTAATTCACTTAATTCCACTCCGAAGCTTCGCTTGTTTCGCCCAAATCAACACTGCCTCCATCGCACCTTGCAGCGCCTACTTATTTAAATTAGCAAATATCCAGAATGTTCAAGCAAACACGCGCACGGTCCCGAGAGTCCGAGTATAGATTTTCTAGAAACTTAGTTTCTTCGGATGGCGCTGTCGGTTGTGATGTCATTCACTGCAAAGCTCCCCTCGCTCTCGTTCCTGACACTAGATGGCGCTAGTGTATCGTCGACTTTAGCGCGTAACAATAGTGTTTGTCACAAGAAGACCCTTTTCCTTGCATACAGCCAGTATAAGCTTGCCAGCATCATTAACCCTTTTATCGCCAAACTTTCCAAGCACCGACTCGTATCCTGGTCGAGCGATACCTACCCATCCATTCAAATCACCACATACAACAGTTCTTTCGTTTCCCTTAACCAAATCTAGGACTTCTCTTACATTCTCCCAAAACTCCTCCAGCTCAGCCCTGGACGACGAAGCTACCGGCGCATAAACAGCCAAAAAGAATAACTTCGTCAGTCCTAGTTTAAAACGAACCCAGAGAAGTCATGAGTTCACAACCTTGAATTCAGTCATAAGATCGACCAATCGGGACGACAACAGCACTCCCACTCCCTGGCATGCGTTCTCGCTCCCCCCCAAAAAATAATATTTAAAAAATAAAAATTAAAATTACTACCTACCAGCTCTTATTTCCAAGTATTTTCTCTAACATCACTGCACTTTCACTAACTAATTTCACCATGGAAGCACCGAAAGGTTCACTTATGGAGATGTCAAAGTTATTCCAAAGTCAAATGGATAACTTTCAGCAGGAACTGCAACAATCTAGTTCTACTGCCATAGCTTCATCTTCCCTACCAGGTGATTTTAATGCTTTTAGAAAATTTATCTTGGCTGCTTTAACACCTTTGTAAAACCAAGTAGATCTTCAGGGAAGAGAACTGGAACGTAATGAAATGCGTCGCCGCGGAAAGATGATTCTACTCCATGGAGTTCCTGAAGAAAAATCTGAGGATACTGCCGCCGTCATAAATACACTTATCAGCACGAAACTCCTCAGTCTCAGGTTTCAGTCAAACATCCATAAGCCGCTGTCATCGTCTGGGATGCCCTTCCGATAAATCTTCCAGGTCTATGGTTGTCAAATTCAGCGATACTGTTATGCGAGACAAGGTTTGGTACTCCAAAACCAAACTTAAGGGCACAGGTAGAACCCAGTCCGAGTTTCTAACAAGGAGGCGCCACAGTGTTTTTCTAGAAGCTAGGCGAAGGTATAGCATCACCAAAGGTTGGACCAGGGATGGAGTTATCAATATTTTTACTCCAGATGGCACAAGGCACCAACTTGAGACTTTGTCTGAGCTTGACGCATTATGCAACGGGTCAACTTCTGCTTCACCCGTTTATCCTATTGTGCTTGAGGCAAATAAGGCCCCCGAAGATAAAGGTGCACCACAGCGTACTAAGAGGGCCGGTAAAAAACGAACTTATTTCTTTTATAATTTAATTTTATAATTTTATTATTTTTTTTAATTCTTTTATAACTTTTCTCTGGACTTCATATTTTTCTTTTATTTTTATCACCATATCTTCATTACTTTTCCTTGTTAATCGTTGATTAGATAGTAAAATGTAATGATTAATAATCTCTCTTTGGAATGTTTATAATTTAGTGTTATAATTTTTCTTGTATGTTGTTAATTGTTATTATAATCTTTTTTTGGAATGTTTATTATTAGTGATAAAAGTATATTATAAGGTAGATAATTGCTAGTTAACGTATTGTCACTTGTGACATTTTGACTCATCTGACATTAACACCTCTCAATTTTGTGTCTTTGGTATTGTGACGGCCCAATATTATTATTAATAATTAAATTCAATATAAAGGGGCGTCAAAAATAGTTTTAAAAGATATATATTAAGCAATTAAGTTAAATTAATAAACATAAAGTTAATATATTTCAGACATTAGCCCAATAACATAGTAAATTAAAGGCAAAATTATTGTTTTTCGTAATAAATAAATTTATTTAAAAACTTGAAAAAATATTTAAAATAAGATAAATAATAGAAATACAAGTCAAAAATATTATAAAATTGTGGAAGGAGTTCACGTATAAAAGAAATTTCCTAAGTTGTGGAAGGAGTTCACGTATAAAAGAAAATTTTCCTAAGTTATTGAAGGTGTTCATGTACAGATGTCTTGTATGGAGGAGCTGCCGGAGATACATTCCTGCAGTTGTACATATATATGGGGTGGTCGAGAGCTCGACTGCCTGAAGTACTGTAGCACAATGACTAGTCCTATATTAGGGACTTACGATATTAAACTCAATGATACAAAAGCAATACTATAGAAGGTCTCTATGATTAATATGCATTACAATAGTAGGGTCGTGGGTTCGAACCCTATATATTAATGACTTATGAAAGTAAGGTCTATGATCCAAAAGCAATACTATAGAAGGTCTCTATGATTAATATGCATTACAATAGTAGGGTCGTGGGTTCGAATCCTATATATGAATGACTTATGAAAGTAAGGTCTATGATACAAAAGCAATACTACAGAAGGTCTCTATGATTAATATGCATTACAATAGTAGGGTTGTGGGTTCGAATCCTATATATGCATGACTTATGAAAGTAAGGTCTATGATACAAAAGCAATATTATAGGAGGTCTCCTTGATGCATAAGCATTGTGTGGGGTGGTCGGGTGACCGACTGCTCCTAGTACTGTTGCAAAATGACTAGTCCTTATTAGGGACTTGGAAAGGAATATTATGGTGGCGTGTGTGCTGCTTCACGAGCAATTGGTCCGAGGTAAACTTGGACTCGCTAACCGATGTGTCCTAGACATATCATCTTAGTGCCGGTGGTAAGCGGGTTTGTTGTAGCAATACGGCTTTTCCATGGACATCGCACACCCATACCGTTTGTGGGCGACGTCGTTGCGCGTAGCGATGTGTCGTCTATCTTTCGGATTGGGATGATGAGTGTGTTTGGTAGCACTTTTAATTGTAACAGGCATATTCAGCTTCATGTCTCAGTGCATTAGCGCTATGATACGTGGAGTTTTGTTCATTGGCATCTTAGTAGCGTGCTACTATGATACGTTGGTGATATTTTTATATAACAACAATAAAAACTTTGTTACCAAAATCGATAGGAGTCATGTGGGTGTGTTGTGAGGGGGCGCCATCCGTATGATAGTTGCATTGATGCTTACTGCTACTTGCGGTATTGCGTCTTGAGATGGATCTGCGGATGTGCTGCGCCTGATTCGACGCTCACTTGTGGTTCTGGTCGATGGAGGTATACGGGTGGTGATGTCTGCTGGGATGTATGGGAGACCTTGGAATGGTGTAAGCCCGACGATAGTCGTATTGATGCTTGTTGCGTTCTGCAGCATTGCGTCTCTGCGATGCTTGTTTGGTGGGACGCTATTCTCAATGGCGCTCTCTGCGTCTTGGTTTGACTCACACCTAAGTAGCTTTGCCCAAGTCGGGTCCATTCATTACGGGGCTGCAGACTGTCTGCCCTCCACGATGTTTTATGTAACAACATAATATTATATCTCTGTAACTTTCCCACCTTTGAATGATTGAAAGCAACTTGTCGGTGGGTGAGACAAACATGATCGAAAATGCATTTACTCAACGTCAGTGACACAAACCCTTTCTGATGGCGAATTATTACTCTTATCTTATAATTGCCTTTTGGCTATATCTGCCGTTGTATTGGTTGGTGGAGCATATGTGTCGACCTCATGCGGGTGGTAGCTGACGGGAGGATCTGAGGAGACTCTCAAGGCTGCGGCCGAAAGCCGCACAACGTGGGACCCCATTCCCTTGAGGTGAGCGGTAGACTCGTGACACGCTCTGCGGTTAGTAGCCGTGCTGATCATGCAATTGGTGGTGATGCCATACACTTACATCACGTCTGCAGGAGCGGCGGTCTGGCAGGTGGTGGCGCTCACGGAGGGTTTACGGCCAGTGTGCCTATTTGCCTAAACAGTGTGACGTACATTCACTGTGGCTGGATTCGTTCGTATTCTGTTTGGCGTTTACACGCATTGACATGCGCGACTTCGGTCGATGTTTGTGCTTACGCACTAGCAAGGTGCCAAGCCTCTTTTACTGGTTCGCCAGTTATTTTGCTGTGGACTACGGTCCAGTTCCCGAATTAGCTTCCCCTCCGGGGGAAGTGCATCAAAATGGTTGGCGCTCACCGTGCACGGCGTGTGTGGGGCCGTGTACCTCCCCCTACATTTTTTTTAAATAAATGTAGGAGAGCGAAGCCCTTGTATCGGGTATTTTTGTATAAATATATTGTGAGCCTTTTCCAAGCGGAAAGGGATAAAATAATAAATTAATAATGTCAACCTGATAAAAGTGGAATAAAGACGTTTTACGTTCTTAACCTTTCTTGAGCCCTGTCTTCGTGAACGGGGTTCACTTAGCTTATAAGGTACTACCAACAGCTTTCAATTGCTCTAGCGAATATTCATTCTACCAAAAGACACCTTAAAGAACTAAGTTACTAAACAAACACAACGTAAATAAGGATCCTAACTAAGTCGATCACGCCAAAATATTACAAACGGCCTATTATTAAACCTTTAGAAAGATCATTTAGAAAGATCAAAACTTATTTTATTTATCCTAGTCACATATATATAATTTTTATTATAAGGGGGAATTAATTATATTCAATATCATACATATTTTTATACTTAGAGAGGGGGGACCGTTACAATTTGGTGCCGTGACCAGGATATATTTTAAAAAGAAGGTCGTCTACATAAGAATTATGAGGTAGGCGTTATGCCTACAATTTATTGTCCGTGAAATGGAAAGGTGTCTTGGAGGATTGTTTTATGGGGGTGGTTGTGAGTCTGGGGGCGGGGCTTTATTATTAATATCTTTTGTTTGTTATAGATGGTGTGTGCATAGTTAACTAAGACAAAGTCAACTAAAAAAGTGAAATAAGTGAAAAGTACTCAGTAACATTTGTATAAGTGAAAGACATAACAGTGCTAAAAACTGGAAAAGTTTATAAATATAAAAATGGCTAAAACAAAGAAAAGTTCAAATATAGAGAAGTCTAAGCCTAAAAATGAATTAAAAATACTTCAAAAATTAATTAATAATGTAGTGAAAACCTTTGAGGTTAAAATAAAAGATCTCGAAGAAAAGTTTATCAATCAAATGAAAGATCACCAAATTAAAGTAAACCAAGAAGAGGTGTACGGGGCGAGCACCTCAGTTGTTACTGACCCGAAACAGAGTATTGTATATAATATACATAATGTGAAATTAAACAAGCCGAAATTTGAAAATGGGAATACTCATCCAGTAACATTTTTAGACGATCTCACCAATTATTTAAAGAAAGTCCCATCTAATGGACTTGAAATATCAATAGCACAAGAGTGCTTAGTAGGTGAGGCCAAATATTGGGCTCGAATTAATAGTGTGCGTTGGACAACTTTTGATGATTTTAAGCAGACTTTCTAAGAGTATTTTGGGGTGAAGAGGAACAAAATAAAGTAAGAAGATTCCTTGTACAAAATAAATGGAGTAGATATACGCACCCCACCATGGTTGGTTACTTTCTTTATGTCATTGAAAAAGCACAGACATTATCACATCCGATACCAGAAAAACAATTAGTTGCTGATGTTATTAGACATTATCCTAAAACAGTGCAGCAGTTATGGAGAATAGCTAAAATTGAGACAATAATTGAGACAACAGATTTCTTGAGAAATTTAGATGACATTGATAAACAGGAAGAAGATCGTGAACCTTACAATACTGAGAAAAAACGAAAATTTAATAATAAAGCTGAGCGAAAACAAAAAGAAATACAGCGATCATATAAATCATGGCGGAAACCCGAAGAAGGAAGAAAGGAGGTTAACGAAATGAATGAAATACAAGTCACTAACGAACAAGTAAATGTTTCGACTCCCGAGCCAAATTTAGAGCAATAGAGGTCGAACTAGTTCGCGGTTCGATCCCTTATAATTTGAAAGGGAATCAAGCATTAAATATATTATTAAAGCTGGGTTGCAGACCTGGTCAAACACTTGGCAAAAATAATAGGGGTTTGCGAAAACCTATTTCTTTAAAAGCAACTTTTAATAGAGAAGGAATTGGTTATAACAATAATGTAAATAGTATAATTAAGATTTTAAAAACCAAGTCAGATTTGCTCATAACGGAGTTATTCGTGCAAACTGTTTTCGAGGAAGACGAAGATAAATATCAAAAGGAATTTATAGGGAATATGAGGTCTGAACTTAAAGTTTCAATATTTGATAAAGAAGTTGATGCGCTTCTCGATACTGGGAACGATATTACATGCATTTCAGAGAGTTTATTTTTACAAATTAAAAGTGGTAATCACAAAATATCAGTAATGCCAGTTAAAGCAATGCAAATAAAAGGTGCTGTTGGGCAGCGCAGCACAAAAATACAACAGATGATCATATTGCCTATAAAAATAGATGAAGTAGTCTTTGAAACACAAACTTTAATTGTTAATAATTTAATAAGACCATTAATATTGGGCTTTGACTGGCTCAAGAAAAATAAAATATTGTTAGATTTTAGAAATACGGCAATTGGTATAGAATTTAAGTTGAAAAACAAAGTCTACTTCATACCTTTTAAATATAACTGTAATTCGGTATTATATAACAATTGCGTTGAACAAAGTTCTGATGATCCTTTAACAAATATAAGGATAAAGATAGAATCAAAATTGGAGGCCTCTGAAAAAGCTAAGCTAAGTAAGGTTTTGGAAAAGCATAAGAATATGTTTTCGAGCAAGTTGGGTAGAGCGAATTGCTACGAACATAAAATTGAAATGATCGATGATGAACCTATAGTTACTAGATCTTATCCGATTCCATATGCATATAGATCGAAAATGGAAGAGAAATTAAGTGGAACAAGCTGGTATCATCACAAGGGCATCGACACCTTACAGTAGCCCATTAACATTCACACTTAAAAGGGATGGCTCAATTAGAGTCTTATTAGATGCTAGAAGCATAAATAAGAAAATGATTGCAGAAACAGAGAAGCTACCTATACAATTAGATGTTTTGAATTCATTCCATGGAGCAAATTATATTACTACCATTGATTTAAATAATGCATATTTTCAAATTCCAATAAATAAAGATGGTAGAAAATATACTGGATTCACATTCAATGGAAGGTCATATGTATATAATGTTCTGCCACAAGGATTAAAAACATCGGTAGGAAGCTTTAGTAGAGCCATGAGCTTAATATTGGGTCCAGAAGTCCAAGAATTTTGTGTGAATTACTTAGACGATTTAGCCATTATAACATCAGAAACATTAGACAAACATTTGGAGCACATTGACATTGTTTTAAGTAAGTTAAACAAAGCTGGCTTAACGTGCAATTTGCAAAAATGTGAATTTATTTGTAAAGAAATTAAGATGCTGGGTTTTATAATTTCAACAAAAGGCATAAAGATAGATCCCGAAAAAATTCGCGCAATTCAAGATTTTCCAGCACCAAAAAAGATTAAGCAATTGAGAGCATTTTTATGGCTTTGCAATTTTTATAGAAGGTTCATACCAAATTATAGTGTATGTATAATACCTCTTTGTGAATTATTAAAAAAGGGACGTAAGTTCCAATGGAGCGAAAAGGTACAGAAGGCATTTGATTTTATAAAGCAACAATTTATTAATACAATAGAATTGCATCACTCTGATTTTAGTAAACCTTATTATTTGCAAACAGACTGTTCCTGTGTGGGTATGGCCGGAGTACTTTATCAGATAGATAATAATAGTGAAATGAGAATATTAGGCTATCACAGTAAAGCCTTAAAAGGTTCTGAATTGAATTGGTCTGTCACTGAACAAGAGTTTTATGCTGTAATAAGTTGTTTAAAGAAGTTCGAGACGTATTTAAGAGGCAGCAAAGTAATAATATTAACTGATCATAAAGCATTATTGTTTATTAATAATATGAAATTATTTAATGGCAGATTCACTCGATGGATATTGTATATAGAAGAATTCAATTACGAAGTACAGCATATATCAGGTAGAAGCAATATTGTTGCAGATGTGCTATCAGGTTACTCTCCTGATGGTGATTTAATACAAGAGGATAAAAATAAAAGTTTAGAAATAGCGTACACAGAAAGTGAATCGAATGACGAATTGATAGAAAAGTTAAAATCCATATCAGTGTACCAAACACAAGATACAGAGTCGTTGGCTATTATTGAAAAATTAAAGATGCTAAATACTTCAACAATAGAACAAAATGATAAACTGAAACGATACAGCTTGAGAAATAATATATTATATTACAAAACAAATTTAAAGGAAGTAATTTATTTACCTGTACCTTTGAGACGAGATGTTATAAACCAAGTACATATAGAAATAGGAC
Organism: Parnassius apollo; assembly: GCA_907164705.1. Classification (NCBI taxonomy): domain Eukaryota; kingdom Metazoa; phylum Arthropoda; class Insecta; order Lepidoptera; family Papilionidae; genus Parnassius; species Parnassius apollo. Next base: position 756,153 of record CAJQZP010001130.1, read on the forward strand.
ATCAAGGGCCCTATAAAGTAATTAAATATGTGACAAATAGATTCTTTTGGAAAGGATTAACAAAAGATATTAAAAAGCAATTAAGGGTGTGTCATTTATGCCAGTTATCAAAGAAAAGTAATATAACATATGTGGGTCCATGCAAATCTATAATAACAGAAAATATCGGAGACATCGTCATGGCTGACTTATATGGACCATTGGCATCAGGTACCTTTGGGTACACTTTCATATTTGTTATACAAGATTCATTTAGTAAATTTATCAAATTATATCCATTAAAACAATCAACAGCAAAGTGTGTTGTAACGAAAGTAAAGCATTTTGTTGAGATTATAAAGCCCAAAGCAATAATGACAGATAATGTGAAGCAGTTTATAAGTAATCATTGGAAACAATCAATGAAAGAATTGAATATAAAACCGATATATACCACAATAAGAAATCCTAGGCCAAATACAACAGAGCGTGTAAATAGAGAGTTGAGCAGATTATTCAGGACACTTTGTCATGCTAACCACAAAGATTGGGCACTAATATTGCCTAAAATAGAAGAATTGTATAATAATTCATATCACAATAGTACAGGCTTCAGGCCATGTGAGATTCTTTATGGCGAGTCTAATGAAATGTCTTTCGACAAGATAATATTTAATAGTAAAATCAAACATAATGTCGAACAGATTAGACAGCAAGTGCGAAAGAATTTAAAAGAGGCAAGCCGCATTAGAAACACAAAATTTGATAAGAGCAATAGACTAGTGACATATCATGTTGGCGATTTAGTAAAAGTTTCAAGATCTAGTAGATCAGATGCAGATAACAAAGTTATGAGTAAATTTAATTTTGCGTATGAAGGGCCATATATAATAGCAGCCGTACCATTTGACAATGTATATACTTTAGCAAACCCAGAAACAAATGAAATTAGGGGAAATTTTAATGCTATTCATTTATTAAAATATTTTAGATAATAGATTTGGCTTATATACATTCTAGAATAAATACTGTAATATAATTTGGTCCCGTGGGTGGCCTTTTGAAAAAATAAATTTAAAATTATTAAAGTTATGAGCGAGACACAAAACTATTAAAAATAAGAAAAATTATATAATAATTATATTAACGACTATCAGTAAATATTGAATGTAAGATAATTTTGTAAAATAATTTTATTTGAATAAATTCGGGGGAGTTGGGTTAGGGTGAATGGCTCAATCAAATTTATCCTGTGGGTGTGTAGCCATCTGATTTCAACACATATTCAAAAAACTGTACATATAAAGAAAGCATTGATGAATAAATATTTTAAAGACTTAAAAATGTAAGTCAAAAACTAAAGAGAACCACTATATCAACGACATAATATACAATAAATTTAGCAAGATAACAATTTATGGTTTATTGCATTGGATAGATGTGGTTGAAGGGGTGTGTGGCGGCGGCCATTCCCTGGGGTAGGTGGGATGAAAATATATAATGAATTGTAACAGATTGAAAGAGGAAAGAACAGATACACATAAGTTCAAAATTTTGAGTGTAGTGCATATGCTCTCAATATAGTAAAATTTTAAATCAACGACTCCACTGTGTAGGTCATTAACATAAAATTTGGGGGTGGATTGTGACGGCCCAATATTATTATTAATAATTAAATTCAGTATAAAGGGGCGTCAAAAATAGTTTTAAAAGATATATATTAAGCAATTAAGTTAAATTAATAAACATAAAGTTAATATATTTCAGACATTAGCCCAATAACGTAGTAAATTAAAGGCAAAATTATTGTTTTTCGTAATAAATAAATTTATTTAAAAACTTGAAAAAATATTTAAAATAAGATAAATAATAGAAATACAAGTCAAAAATATTATAAAATAGAAATTTGAAAAACATGGGAGGTTTCACGTATAAAAGAAAATTTCCTAAGTTGTGGAAGGAGTTCACGAAGTTGATTCCGTATAAAAGAAAATTTTCCTAAGTTATTGAAGGTGTTCATGTACAGATGTCTTGTATGGAGGACCTGCCGGAGATACATTCCTGCAGTTGTACATATATATGGGGTGGTCGAGAGCTCGACTGCCTGAAGTACTGTAGCACAATGACTAGTCCTATATTAGGGACTTACGATATTAAACTCAATGATACAAAAGCAATACTATAGAAGGTCTCTATGATTAATATGCATTACAATAGTAGGGTCGTGGGTTCGAACCCTATATATTAATGACTTATGAAAGTAAGGTCTATGATCCAAAAGCAATACTATAGAAGGTCTCTATGATTAATATGCATTACAATAGTAGGGTCGTGGGTTCGAATCCTATATATGAATGACTTATGAAGGTAAGGTCTATGATACAAAAGCAATACTACAGAAGGTCTCTATGATTAATATGCATTACAATAGTAGGGTTGTGGGTTCGAATCCTATATATGCATGACTTATGAAAGTAAGGTCTATGATACAAAAGCAATATTATAGGAGGTCTCCTTGATGCATAAGCATTGTGTGGGGTGGTCGGGTGACCGACTGCTCCTAGTACTGTTGCAAAATGACTAGTCCTTATTAGGGACTTGGAAAGGAATATTATAGTGGCGTGTGGGCTGCTTCACGAGCAATTGGTCCGAGGTAAACTTGAACTCGCTAACCGATGTGTCCTAGACATATCATCTTAGTGCCGGTGGTAAGCGGGTTTGTTGTAGCAATACGGCTTTCCCGTGGACATCGCACACCCATACCGATTGTGGGCGACGTCGTTGCGCATAGCGATGTGTCGTCTATCTTTCGGATTGGGATGATGAGTGTGTTTGGTAGCACTTTTAAGTATAACAGGCATATTCAGCTTCATGTCTTAGTGCATTAGCGCTATGATACGTGGAGTTTTGTTCATTGGCATCTTAGTAGCGTGCTACTATGTTACGTTGGTGATAATTTTTATATAACAACAATACCAACTTTGTTACCAAAATCGATAGGGGTCATGTGGGTGTGTTGTGAGGGGGCGCCATCCGTATGATAGTTGCATTGATGCTTACTGCTACTTGCGGTATTGCATCCTGTGATGGATCTGCGGGTATGCTGCGCCTGATTCGACGCATTCTTGTGGTTCTGGTCGATGGAGGCATACAATTAACATCTTAGTGCTGGTGGTAAGCGGGTTTGTTGTAGCAATACGGCTTTCCCGTGGACATCGCACACCTATACCGTTTGTGAGTGGCGTAGTAGCGCATAGCGATGCGTCGTCTATATTTCGGATTGGGATGATGAGTGTGTTTGGTAGCACTTTCAAGGGTAACAGGCATACTCAGCTTCATGTCTCAGTGCATTAGCGCTATGATACGTGGAGTTTTGTTCATTGGCATCTTAGTAGCGTGCTACTATGATACGATGGTGATATTTTTTATATAACAACAATAAAAACTTTGTTACCAAAATCGATAGGAGTCATGTGGGTGTGTTGTGAGGGGGCGCCATCCGTATGATAGTTGCATTGATGCTTACTGCTACTTGCGGTATTGCGTCTTGAGATGGATCTGCGGATGTGCTGCGCCTGATTCGACGCTCACTTGTGGTTCTGGTTGATGGAGGTATACGGGTAGTGATGTCTGCTGGGATGTATGGGAGACCTTGGAATGGTGTAAGCCCGACGATAGTCGTATTGATGCTTGTTGCGTGTTGCAGCATTGCGTCTTTGCGATGGTTGTTTGGTAGGACGCTATTCTCAATGGCGCTCTCTGCGTCTTGGTTTGACTCACACCTAAGTAGCTTTGCCCAAGTCGGGTTCCTTCATTACGGGGCTGCAGACTGTCTGCCCTCCACGATGTTTTATATAACAACATAATATTATATCTCTGTAACTTTCCCACCTTTGAATGATTGAAGGCAACTTGTCGGTGGGTGAGACAAACATGATCGAAAATGCATTTACTCAACGTCAGTGACACAAACCCTTTCTGATGGCGAATTATTACTCTTATCTTATAACTGCCTTTTGGCTATATCTGCCGTTGTATTGGTTGGTGGAGCATATGTGTCGACCTCATGCGGGTGGTAGCTGACGGGAGGATCTGAGGAGACTCTCAAGGCTGAGGCCGAAAGCCGCACAACGTGGGACCCCATTACGTGGGAGGTGAGCGGTAGACTCATGACACGCTCTGCGGCTAGTAGCCGTGCTGATCATGCAATTGGTGGTGATGCCATACACTTACATCACGTCTGCAGGAGCGGCGATCTGGCAGGTGGTGGCGCTCACGGAGGGTTTACGGCCAGTGTGCCTATTTGCCTAAACAGTGTGACGTACATACCGATCGGGGCGGTGGTGGTGTTGCTATTTATCTGCGCTCTCATATACCATTTTCAGTAATTCAAGTTTCAAATGGTTCGCAGACTGGAAGCGAAGCTGAAATTCTCTTTATCGAAGTTTTCTCGATCATACAAATATACTTCTCATTCTGTGTAGCAGTTAGTTCATTCTGCGTAGATCGGACCAAAGACAATAATTAAAACACCCGAAATGTCGGGTATTAAAATTAATATAAATAAAACGCGATAAAATTCGTAAAAGTAGTTTTAATCAGCGTAAAACTTATTATAGTTTTGAACAATACGACATAAAGTAGAATTTTTTGCGTAATTTGTGTTTGCTCGTGGGACGTGAAATAATGGCGTATGTCTAGTTCGGTATTTAGGTACTAGTATCGATATTTTAGATAACAGGTCTGGACAATCTATATTACCAGACCCTAAACCGTGTAGCAAAAACATATCGTGTTGAAGTCTTCTGAGTTCCAAAGTATCTAAGCGGTAAAATTTGCAAGCATCTTCGTATGAAGCAAAACTATTATGATCTTTTGATAAGTTAAATTTAATGAACAGTTTTTGAATTGATTCTATTCGATGCTTCGCATACTTTGGAGACCAGATTGTATCAGCGTATTCGAGAACACTCCTTACGTATGCAAAGTATAGAGCTTTAATGCAATTAATAATGCTAAAATCGTTGCAGACGCGCTTTATGAATCCAATTTGCTTGTAGGCTTTGTCAACAATACTGTCTATATGCTCATTGAACGTTAATTTTGAGTCCAGCCTGATAACAAGATCTCTAACTGATGATACACTCTTTATGGATTTATTGTTAATTGAATACTTGTAACCTATGAGCTGTTTCTTGCGACTGAAGGTTATTTTGACACGTTTTTCACTATTGATAGTAATTGTATTTTTGCTGTAATAATTTTCTAGGTTTTTAAATCGTTTTGAATCAGAACACAGTCATCAATTGTTTTTATTTTTAGATAAATTTTTTGTCATCTGCGAACATTAAATAGTTTGATTGATAGAAGCAGTCACCGATGTCAAATAAATAGGCGTTGTAGAACAAAGGTCCGAGTATTGAGCCTTGTGGGACACCAGATGTTACCGTAATAAAATCACTACGAGTACTACCCAGTAACACTGCTTGCCTTCTGTTACTTATGTATGAAGTTACCCATCTGTGCAAATCACCATGAATACCCAAATTGTAAAGTTTACGCAAAAGGATGGCATGATCAACACGGTCAAATGCTTTTTCAAAGTCCGTGTATATTACATCGACCTGCTGCCTGTCGTCCATGCTCGTATATATATAATTGAAATAGCTAAATTTGTTACAGTTGATCTTTTATTTATAAAACCATGTTGTTCAGTTGGTATTGATTTTAAGATTATGGGACTGATGTGTATAAAGATAAGTTTTTCAAAAACCTTTCCAAATGTGTTTAATATGGAGATTGGACGGTAGTGCTCAATTCTGTTTTTTGATCCACTCTTATGTATAGGTATTATTAGAGCTTCTTTCCACTTACTAGGAAATGTTACATAGGTGTTAACAGACTTAAAGATTATTGAGAGAGGCTTGGCTAAGTGTTTTGCACATTTATGTATAAATAGGGGAGGTATGCCATCGCTACGCTCGTTTTAATTGTATGTAGAATACGAGAAACATTTTTAGTACTAAAGTATATATTATGTAATATATCGTTTGATTCAACTTTTGGAATATTGGAATAATCGTAAGAAGAAGAAGGTTTTTGAGAAACACTTTCAAAAAATTTATTAAATCCCGCACACACGTTCGTTTCATTTGTGTATGATTCATTTCCTAATTTTAATGTATTAGGATTTGTAGAGTTGCTATTACGTATAGATTTTAAATAAGAACATAATATTTTAGGATCTTTTTTTAGAAGGCTTTGCATTTTATCTAAGTAACGCTCGTGGCACTGTTTCTGTAATTTCTTTTGTCTAGTACGTAGTATGCAAAATTCGTCATAATCACGGGGATTTTTATATTTTTTCCAATGTTTATGTTTTAAGAGCTTTTCTCGAATAATATGCCTTAATGATTTAGAATACCAAACACGGTAATTAGATGAACGGGATACACAAGTAGGTACAAATTTGTCAATTATTAGGTGTAGCTGGGAATAAAAAATTTGAACTACGACATCAATTGAGTTGCCAGTTAAAAAGGAAGACCAGTTGACTTCTGAGAGAGTTTTATTTATTTTATCGTAATCAACTCGATTAAAGTTTAATTTTGATCGTGGTTTATTTTTTAAGCAGGGTATTAACAGATCAGATGCGTCGAGCACTAAAGAAGGATGGTATTTTGATTAAAACTACTTTTACGGATTTTATCGCATTTTATTTATATTAATTTTAATACCCGACGTTTCGGGTGCTTTCCAGCACCCATGGTTACGGGGGACTGAGGTGACTGACGTCTAAATGTCAAAGTTAACCCGGAGTACCTTCAGCTTTTTAACTATTGTTTTTGGCCCGATCTACGCAGAACGAACTAACTGTATTTTGAAGTCTTGCAGTGGTATGCTTGGGTTTAGTTTTAATTTTATTAGTTATAGGATCCCAAGCAGGTGGTAGTACCCAGCCTCCTTCTCTATTGAAATTAGGATGTTTTTTTAATTTCAATAGCCTCACGTATCATCCTTGGTAGGAATCGATGTTCTTTCGCGAGGATTTGTGGTCTATCAAATCTGATGTAATGGTTGGGGCCATCTAGAATATGATCGCAAACGGCAGACTTCTCGGAACGTTGATGCTTCACGTCAGCTATGTGTTCTTTTACGCGGGTTCTAATTGATCTCTTTGTTTGCCCTATATATGAGAGACCACAATCACAATCAAGCTTGTACACTTCTGCACCTTGTAGAGGAATATGACACTTGACGGATGGTAAGAACTGACTAATCTTCTTCGGCGATTTGTAATATAGCAATATACAAAATTCCTACCAAAGTACAAACGCAGCACAGTTTCGGGTACTGGAAAGCACCCGAATCGTCGGGTATTAAAATTAATATAAATAAAACGCGATAAAATCCGTAAAAGTATTTTTAATCAATGTATAGTGTTCGCGTAAATATAAGAAATCATTAGGATGGTATTTATCCTCAGATACAAGATATATTTTAGAACGGGTAACGTCTATGTTTATGTTACTAAACACTAAGTCTAGTACGTTGCCACTATTGTTGCTAATAATATTATGTTTATTGAGCCCTGATAAGTTGTATAGATCAGTTAACTTTATTGCAGCATTTTGTAATTCTACTGGACTTTGCTTAAGCATTACGGGACCTGAAGAGGACCAAGATATATTCGCTAGGTTGAAGTCACCGGCAACTATAAAATGATCATTTGAACATTGGGTTATGATTTTTGTGAGCATTTCTGTAAAATTATCCAAACGCTTTGATTGATAATTATCAGGCGGTATAATAAACAATCCAATGTTTAAATTACGTCTGTCTTGACAATTTAAATATTTTCCTGGTACGGTTACCCACAAACATTCGAGATCTCTACACATCCATTCCGTCCGTTCTTGAGCTTGTAATTGTGTATACGTACAAATCATGACCCCCCACCCTTCTTTTTATGCGAAGATGTTTTATTTCTATCATGCCTAAATATGTCGTACCTATTGTCACATAATTCACCGTTGTAAATACCATCAGTCAACCAAGTTTCTGTAATGAGTATTATGTTGAAGTTATTACAAATTATACTGTCTCGAAATTGCCTAGTTTTAGTTCGCAAGCCACAGACGCTTTGATAGAATACGTACATTGAGTTATAAGACACTTTTAGCATGATTTAGGTAACATTGTGTTGTAATTAACTTATAAAAATTATATTTATCATAGTAATTAGTAGTAATTTAGATAATAATTATATTATGTAACAGAAATAATACAGGTTGAAGAGTCATGAGGGATGGTTTTGCAACAGACAGGAATTTTATTTTTATACAAGGTAGGAAATGGCAGCTTATACATTTCTTTTGTAGGGCATATTGGTGTAAATATTCAGTATTGCTGTAAATTTTGAAAGATGTGTGTGAATGTAAGATTTTGATGTATGTAATAATGGATGTGTAAATCGTGAGTGTTGTTTTATGTGTTAAATATGTAACTATTAATATTAAAACATATCATGCTAATACTATCAAATTTAATCTTATCATACAATTTTTAATAAATCTTTTTCGGAATTTATAGTGATAGCGGGAGACTCCTCGTTTTTCCTTAAAAAAATGTGGCAGTTTCTCACCCAGACAAACTTATATGATTTGGCCATTGCTCGTGATTTTACTATTTTCAAGAGTTGCTTATTCTCAGGGGTCAGGTGTTCGTTAACAAAAAACGTTTTGGCTGGACCACCTAGTCCAATGTCGGACGTAGTAATTCCTTTGGTTTTACGGAGCCCTGAAATAATATTATCTTTAATAGTGCGATTCTGAAATTTGACCACAATGTTTTTTGGGCGACCTCCAACATTCTGCATAGGTTGAACTCAGTGCGCAAAAACAATTTGATCATCCGTAAGCTTTATTTCCGCATGGCTGGCTATTTTGATTATTAATTCAGAAGTTGATTCTTTTGAGTTTTCTGGTAAACCAACAATCTTTAAGTTCGAAAGTCTACCCCATTGTTGTTCTTTTTTTATTCGCGCACATAAATCCGCCAGTTTCATTTCGCCATTCTAGACATTTTGTTGAAGTTTTTCAAAATTACTTTTAAGATTGTTTTAGTCATTTAGTAAACTGTTATGCGATTCTTCCAGCTGTTTAAGGTTACTGGTTATTTCATTTTTTATTTCAGTGACAAGTTATAATTTCAACTCTTGAATTAAATCGAATCTTATAGCACTGAGTTTTTTGTCTAACAGTAACTCTATACTATTAATTAATTCCAAATTATATAGTTGGCAACTAATGGTATCAGTGATACATGTAGGCTGGTCAGAACTTTTGTTGGATGGTCTATACGTAGTTTTATCGTAAACGATGTTGGACCTTTTCGACAAGAAACAGTGCAAGCGGGACACTTCCATTCAGATCTTGAAGCAGTATCATTATTAAAATTTATGCACTCTGAATGGTAGTTATGTGAACATTGTGTGCATTTTATTCGTTTTTGAGTAATATTTATATTTGCTCTGCATGCTTCACACCTTCCGCCCATTTTACTATTGAATAAAGCGTTAAAATGCAGAGAATGTAATACAAATTATTAAAGTGCGTCAACTCCAATTTACAGTGTAGGGGACTCGATCCTCCGTCGTTTTAACTTTTAATTGTTGTGCACACCGTTAGGCCGTTCTACTAACACGCCTTGAGCAGATACTATGAAATTTTTGAACTCCTTGTAAGATTTGCAATAGTCCTTCAAGTTTTGATAAAGGGTAATTTAAAATGATTTTGCTAATTTTCCTTAACTTAGATCACTTTTATCAGAACTAAGCACCAATGTACTTTGAAATACTATTATAGTCTCACAACTATTGCACTATACCACTAAATAACGCTGTTTGAAACGTTTAACGATTAATTAGATCGGAACACATTTTAACACGTCCACCCGCTTAATTATTTTGTCCATTTAGATATCAGAGTTTATTTTGGCCATTGTCAAGTACCAACGTACTTGACAATGGCCAAAATAAACTCTGATATCTAAATGGACAAAATAAACTCAAATAATTAATAATGATTTGATAATGATTTCTTATATTTACGCGAACATTACACATTGATTAAAACTACTTTTACGGATTTTTTCGCATTTATTTTACTATTATTTTTAATTCCCGACGTTTCGGGCGCTTTCCAGCACCCATGGTCACGGGGGACTAAGATGACTGAGTAATAATGATTTGAGTTTATTTTGGAATTTTCGGTGGCAATAAATAACTTTAAATGAGAAAGGTAAAGAATTAAATAGTGCAATGGCTTGATGCCTTGTGCTGTGGCGTACAACATTCAATGTTAATGTAATTGAAGTTTTTAAATCTTTTTGACGTGTCATTTCTCTCTTTTTCATTTCTTCGTTTGTTTCACATTTGTAATATTTTTTTACTAAATATGTAAGTGAAACTAAGTTATACAGAGAGGGAACCGTAAATATGCCAAGTTTTAGAAACTGTTCTTTACACGACTCAATTTGTGGAATACGTAACATGGTGCTGATCGCTCTTTTTTGTAATACAAACGCTGTCTTAATATTATATTTATAACTGTTGCCCCAGAATTGTATGCTATAACGAAGTTGTGATTCTACTAGAGCAAAATAAACCAACTTAAGCTGCTTTAACGTAACTTCGTCTCGTAAACTCCTTAAGGCATAGCATGCTGAACTGATAGTAGATTCTAGTGCTGTCATTTCTTTTTTCCAGTTCAAATACATGTCAATGTGGATTCCTAGAAATTTTACTGATTGAACAGAGTCAATATTTTTACCGTCAATGTTAATGATTATTGAGTCCTTTTGTCTTGCTTTAGATTTGAAAAGCATTGCGAGCGTTTTATTTGTATTTAGTAGTAGATCGTTAGTAGCAAACCAATTTTTAAAGTCATGCAGTGTGCTTTTCATTTTGGTATTTAGTTCGTCTATCGAGTTAGCAGATACAATCTCGTTTGTATCATCCGCAAAAATAGTTAACTTTACGTCTTGCTGTTTGGTATGTATGTAAGCAGTTAAATCATTAATGAATATTATAAATAATATGGGTAACAAAATGGAGCCTTGTGGAACACCCTTCTTTAAGGTTTTCAATTTAGATTTGTATATCGTTTCGACGCCGTCTATTATTGTTTTAATCTCAACAAATTGTTTTCTATTTGATAAGTAGGATTCAAATAACCTTAAGATTGAGCCTCTAACTCCGTAATGTTCCAATTTTAGTAATAGTATATTATGATGTATCGTGTCAAAAGCCGAACTCAAGTCTAAAAATAGACCTCCTACCTTATATTTATCATTGAGTCTACATACTACATCATCGACTAGTGTATTTATAGCATCTATAGTACCTACACGCGTTTGATAACCAAATTGCCTCTAACTTTATATATTATTTTGTCGCAAATGTGCTACTAGTCTTACCTTTATCAGCTTTTCATAAATTTTTGATAAAATTGGTAGCAAGGAAATCGGTCTATAGTTTTTGGGGTCCATTTTACTTCCCTTCTATGTACTGGAAGTACTCGTGCAACCTTAAGCTGATCAGGAAACAGAGATTGTTCCACACACTTATTGAAAAGGTAAGCTAAAGATTCAGGCAATTTATCAATATTATCTTTAAAAATCTTGATTGGTATTTCATCATAACCATGTGATCTTTTATTTTCCTTTTCCTTAACTGTTTTTAAAATTTCATGGCTAGTAATAATCTTAAAAGGCATGTCTGTTACAATTTTCTGCACACTTTGTTTGAGAATTAATTGTGCGAAGATTGCATCACTAGCGTTGTTGCTTAATGAATTAGATTCACCAAAATGACTTGAGAAAACATTTGCTACATCCTGTTCATTAGTTACGATGTTATTGTTTACCTTTAGTAGTATATTCTCTTCTTTTTTACGAAACGAATTTTTCCTACTTCCATTTACAATATTCCAGATTTCTTTATTAGAATTTAACGCCGACTCAATTTTTCTTTGTATAGCTATTTGTTTTGCTTTTCTAAATATTCTTCTGTATATCTGTATATATGACCTTTTATATTTATCTACAAACACTCCATCACATATTTTAACATTTAATGTCAGAAACCTTTTCATTTTACTTGAAACCCTAATACCTTTAGTGATCCAGTGTAAAGTATTTTTTTAGGATGTATTTTTCTCGATCTTATCTTATAACAAGTTTTGAAAGTGTAACTTAATTTATTGAGAAAAGAATTTATTGCTAGATTATGCCAATTTATTTTGCTAATTTGCTTCCTAAATTCTGCTGAGTTGTGGTGGAGTACGGAATCGTTGCAACAATCTGTGTAGAAAAGCACAACGATGCCATATCCGTGAATCAGTACAAGATCCTGACACTGATAGGGTCTGGAAATTTCTTAAGTCTTTAGGAGTTGGAAAATTACGACAAAATCTCATACACCATAACTTTGATCTCAATCAACTTAATTTGCATTTCTCATCTTCGTCTTGCATTAACGATAAAGCAAAACATAATACTTTGGATTCTCTTGCAAAAGCTCACACTTCGGACACCTCTGCTTTTAATTTTAGCCAATTTAACAGTTGTGATATTAAGAGAGCCATAATTTCCATCCACTCAAATTCGATTGATGCAGTCAGCATTAGTCGAAAAATGGTTATTTCTCTCATTGATCACCTTTTACCTATCCTTCTACTTATCCTCACTTCTATCCTGAATAATTCACTGAATTCTGCTTTTTGCCTTCAGCTTGGAAAGACGTATTTGTAGTTCCTCTTCCGAAAAAGTCGAATCCAACTAGTTTTTCTGTTGTAGACCTATCTCTATTTTGCCTTTCTTTTCCAAGGAATTTTTCATTATTAGAAAGATGTTACATGAAGTAAAAAAATTTAATAAAACAAAACCAAAAAATGAGGAATTAAATACTTCGCATCTAAATTACTCACAAAAAAACATCCCTATATATGTCACGGAGACGTTAACACAAAATACTCAAAAACTTTTCTATAAGGCCAGAATTTTCCAAAAAAGTCATAAATATTTATTCTGCTGGACATCTAGAGGCATTGTATACTTACGCAAGAATGAAAATTCTTCTCAAATTAGAATAAATAATGAAACAGATCTAGAAAATCTACGGAAGACCGAATGACTAGTTTTAACTTTTAGATTAGATATTTTCGCATCCTTTCTTTTATTTTTAACTAGCATAATAAGAATAAAGTATATTATAACACTATACATTATAATACACATAGTCACAATTTACACACAGTACATAAACAAAAATCAAACATTATACACCTTAATTACATATTTTAAATCACACTTACATTTTATAATAAATCATATTCACTCATTTTATATATACTACTTACAGTTACATTTTTCAATCAATTTATCGAATAAAAGATATTATTTGGTCAATAACGAGACTCTGTTAGAGAAATTAAAGTAATAAATAAAAGGCGATAATAACGCTCTAAGCTTCACTATTAACTTAGATAAATTTACGGTATCAAGATCGATAGCCTGTGACGTTGAAGATTGTTATAAGTATTTGTCATCTAGTGAATGCAACTTCACAATTATTACGCAGAATATACGAAGTATTAACTGCAATATTACAGATTTTGAAGTATTACTGACTAGATTAAAAATAGAGTTTGATGTCATTGTATTAAGTGAATGCTGGTTGCTTAATAAGGACAAATTACCTAAAATTACTGGTTATAATTTATGCTCCACTAATTTTAATAACAACCAAAATGACGGATTAGTAATATATGTAAAAGAAAAACATTTGTTCACGACTGAGGAGCCTCATTTTCAAGAAGGGAATTGTATCACAACAACATTGAATGATATTGTTATAATCTCAATATATAGGTCACGGTCATATAAAAATGTAGAAAACTTTTTTGCCTTCTTGGATAGTGTACTACAGAAATATTCGAAACATAAAAACATAATTATAATAGGAGATATAAATATTAATATTAACAATAAAACAGATATTAATTCGGATAAGTATTTACAACTGACAGCATTCCATGGGTTATTACCCACTCATACTCTAGTAACACGTGACGCAATTGGTTCGTGTATTGATCATGTTCTGCTAGAAACGAATAATCCTTCACTTACTATGGTTCCTCAAACTTCAATCACTGATCACAAACCTGTAATTTTATGTATGAAAAATAAACAACGTCAACAGTTTTATACAACTACTATCAGGAAAATAGATCACGATAAACTTAATTCGGATATGCAAAACATTGACTTTTTACCTATATATAATATTAAAGATCCAAATACTTCTCTTGAATACTTAGTTAATAAAATAAAAACAGTAATTGAAGTTAATACTAAATTAGTGAAGTTGCTAAGACAAAAAAAGATCATTAAACCTTGGATTACGACTGGTCTTCTTAGATGTATTCGTCACCGTGATAAACTACATAAGAGGGCTAGGCGATTTCCAGATAGTGAAAGTGATCAAATTATATACCGACGATATCGTAATCACTGTAACGCATTGTTAAAAAAAGGTAAAGAGAAATTATGAAAAAGAGCGAGTGAATATGGCTAAAAATAATAATAAGAAGCTATGGGAAGTACTTACAGATATTATAGGTAACATGAAAAAGAAAGGGTATAACAGAGAACTGTTAAATATATCTAGTACGCCGCAAGTATCTATTAACCTTATTAATAATTATTTTGTAAATGTAGGTAAAAGTTTGGCAGAGAGTTTTAAGGTAGGAAATAAAAACAGCGAAAGTTTTAATATTAACATTGGTGAAGAATCAAATTATTACTTAAATTCATTTGCTTTATTGGACACGGATGAAAGGGAAGTAGAACAATTAATTGACAATTTGAAAACCGACTGTTCAGTTGGTTGGGATGAAATTTCGAATAAATTTATTAAAAATTTTAAATATTTGTTAATACCTCCTTTAACTTGTATATTCAATCAATGTTTAAATGATGGTGTATTCCCTATATATCTTAAGAAGTCCGTAATTCGACCTATTTTTAAAGATGGTGAAAAAACCTGTTTAAGTAATTATAGACCTATCTCTATATTACCCGCTTTATCCAAAATTTTAGAGAAAATTATAAATAATAGACTTACAAAATATCTGGAGAAAAATAATTTATTGTCAAATACGCAGTTTGGTTTTAGACATGGCAAATCAACAGAGCATGCCGTTCATACTCTTACAAATTTTTTGTCATCGTATTTAGACAGTGGAAAAAAGTGTATTTCTGTTTTCTTAGATTTGGCGAAAGCATTCGATACCGTGTCAATAAAAATACTATTAAAAAGACTGGAAAATGTCGGTATCAGAGGCACTCAACTCAAACTATTCAAAAGTTATCTTTCTGAGAGATATCAATGCGTTAGTGTAAGTAATATTACCAGCAATGATTCACTAGTAACACACGGCGTTCCACAAGGGAGTATACTCGGCCCAACCTTATTTCTTATTTATATTGATAATTTTACAAAATTTAATCTCTCTCAGGGACATATAATTTCATATGCAGATGATACTGTTTTGATATTTGCTGCGGAAACGTGGAAAGATGTATTCTCGTCTGCACAATTAGGTATAAATGCAGTTACCAATTGGCTTTACAGTAATAAACTTTCAATCAATATTACGAAAACAAAATATATAGTTTATTCATTAAGAAAACCTATTCGCAACCTTGAAAATTTTAACTTAGTGATTCGTTCATATGATTGTTTAACAAGGGATAACAGCTGTTCCTGCCTTTCACTTGAGCCTGTTGAATATATTAAATATCTAGGGGTTATAATAGATAGTAATTTAAATTTTAAACAACATATTAACACACTTAGCAAAAGAATTCATAAATTAATATATATTTTTAAAACTATTAGACACGTTTTGGATCCAGATATATTAAACCGAGTTTACTTAGCTTTATGTCAGTCTATTATAACATACTGCATATCAACGTGGGGTGGTGCCTCTAAAACGGTGCTAAAAAAAGATAGAAACCTCTCAACGTGCTATACTCAAAGTTGCAACATTTAAACCTTTTCTTTATCCTACATCACAGCTTTATGATAACTGTCAGGTCCTTACAGTAAGACAACTGTTTATATTAACGATCATTCAGAAACAACATAGCTTATTAGTATACAACCGATCGAACTTAAATAAACACAGGAAATTTTCCGTATATACAACCAATTTTAAAACAACTTTAATAAGAAAATTCTTTGCATTTTTGGGACCACACTTATATAATAAACTAAATAAAACATTGGACATTTACCACCTTAATAAAATAAATTGTAAAAAAAATTTAACTTATAATGAAACTGAAAACCTGCTTAGTATTCAGACTTAAAAATAAATTCTTATATAACTGTCACCTGTAATACTACCCGTATAAAATCATAATAACCAGACACATACACATGCACGTGCGCAAACACACACACACACACACACACACACACACAACACACATTTTACACGCTCCTCTCCCATAACTGCTCACACACATTACACTCATAACACAATTACTTCTTACAGTCATACATTACACATCTTATGAGAGAGGAACGGCATTAGTAGTATAAATTATTATTATTTTGTTTGTACCCTGGTATTAGTAATAAGTGGTAACATAGTATATAAACATAATATGTGATACAATTAATTTCATTGTACTTAGGTTATATTAGCGGAATGTACAAAATTTTAGATAGTATTTGATTATTTAACTTTTGCTTGCATCCTAATATTTCTATAAATTAACGGTGGGGATATGGCGCTGACAGCTGATGTATAGGTCTCCTAGTTCGGCTGCAGATGCTATGTTTTCAAGTATATGTACTAATGTAGATTTATTAAATAATTTTATGCAAATATCGCGATGTACAACCTCTTGGAAATAAAGAACTTATTATTATTATGTGTGGGGTATCTATATGGTTTTCTCATCTAGTTGGGATGTATAAATATATAATTATAAACGAAAATGAAAGGATAAATATACATAAATATCAATAAAATAAAATAAATACAAAAATACATAAATAAATAAAAGCCCAACCAGATGGAAGCCCTCGGCAGGGGAGACCAAACGGCCAAGGGTTAGGAAGAAAGGGAAAGAAACCGGCGGACGATGCGGGCAGTATCAAGGAGCACCGCCTTCTGCATTTGAGCCCGGAGCGGTCCGTCACGGAGTTCCAGTCGCCTCAGATGACCAGAGAGGCTAACTGGGATTAGCCCATTCGCAGAGACGACTACAGGAATAATTTCGGCCGGCAGACCACCCCACATGTCCGTCACCTCGTGAGCCAGGTCCAGATATTTTGATTGCTTATCTGTTTCGGCTCTCACGAGGTTCTCGTCATACGGGATGGTAATATCGACCAAAAATATCCTTGACTGTGCCCGGTTCATCAGCACAATATCAGGCTTATTCGCAAGAATAGTCCTGTCTGTGATGATGGCCCGGTCCCAGTAGAGTCTGGCGCGGTCATTTTCGAGCACGGCTTCCGGCAAGTACTTGTAATTTATTATTATTATTATTATTAATATTTTATTATAAAATTGGTATTAAAGTTTTTGTGTGAATATAATTTATCTTTTAATATATAGATATAATTATGATTTTCACGCTGCTGAAATCCGCTTGGTATGTTTGTTTTTGTTATCCAAATACAATAAAATCTTTTTGTAATGAAGTAAAACCTGACTTTCGTTTAGACCACAGGATAGAGATTTTGTATATATGTTATAATGTCAAACTTTTTCGTGGAAAAGTTGTCTCTAAATATAAGTTTTAATGGTTTAAAGTGCTGTGGGTGGGTTCAGTCAAATTCGACCGCTCGGGATTTGACGGACGCATGCAATTGCATGGGATTTTTATGGGGATCGAAGGGTTAAAAATGGATAGATATTACAAGATTATTTTTACACCGTTGAGGAATTTTTAAATTCAATTAGGAATAGTAACTTGCTGACTATTAATAATATATATTACTAGCGATTCGCCCCAGCTTCGCACGTGTGATTTCTAAATCTCGACAACGTTAATTACAGCATCCAAAACATTTCATAAAAATCGGTCCAGCCGTTCTCAAATGATGACCTATAATACATGCGGAATTTTATTTTTATTTTTATAGATTAATTTAATCATCTCTCTGTCGAATCCAGGATATTTTTTTCTCTTTGGCCTCATGTTTTATTGATACATTTTGATATTTAAAAATTAACGGGACGTTGACATTAAATTTCACTATGTTTTCTATAATTTAATTTTAATTTTCTAGAAATAACTGTAAACCCACCGATATCAGTGTTTTATTTTAGTGTATTATATATCAATATATTATACGGTATGACTCCCGCAGAAAAGTTTTCATATTGCGAAATTCATTGTCTTTGCGATTATAGTTGTTATGATATATATGGCGTATGGTAGATATAAGATAACATATTAATAAAGATAGATAAATAATTAATTCTGCTAGATTCTATATGGCTTGCTTATTTAATTATTTTTTCATATAGGTTACTTTAATATTACACAATTACAAAATTTAAAGATAAAACATTTTCCCAAACATTTTCACTTCACTCGCCAGTCACTTGCAGAATATATCAGTGTCTCAGAATAATATCACAAACCGTACCGAACTATGTCGTGTTATGTTTGAATCGGTTAATATGTATATTATTGTATGCCATCACGCAACCGAAGAAAAATTACAGTGTACATTTTACATACGAGAGTAAATCACAGAAAATATGAGTTACAGCAATACTAGTTGCTACTATTATTCGGGCACTATTGCATAATCGAACTTTTATGACCACACTTAAAAATAATAAAGACATGCTGCAGCTATATTATAGTTGTAGCACGAATGGGTCTGCTCGATCGGCAATAGGAAAATGTTGGCATTATGTGGATGAATAATCCATCTATTCCATCTACTACAATCTAATTAAGTCCACTACAGATCTTAGGCCTCCTCCTGAACTGTCCCATAAGGGAGATATTTGCCATAGATAATCTTACACCGCCACTGCACCAAGTATTATAGATGATTATTGTTATTTCACCAAGACATAATAAAGTATTTTCATTCAGGCACTCTATGAAAGTTACTTTAAATTAATTTTTATTTATGAAGCCATAATTAACGATACTGCAGCTTTTAAAAAGGTTGAGTGCACTCGAAACATTAGTTCAATGCTTGAGTAATAATATACGTGTTTTAAATTATCAGCGCTATATAAAGCATCGTTAATAAATAAGGAAAAATTTATTGCCCTATCGTAAGAAATATGAATTAATGAAAAATTATGATGTTCAAATCTTTTTTTTTTTATAGAAGAGGGTGCAAACGAGCATGCGGCTCACCTGATGTTAAGTCGCTACCGCCGTCCACGATCAACCGCAACACCAGGGGAAAGGTGCGTTGCCGGCCCTTTAGAAAGGAGTAAGCTGTTTTCTTGAAGGTCCCATGTCGTATCGGTCCGGAAAAATCGCTGGTGGTAAACTATTCCACAGAGAGGTTATACACGGAAGAAAACTCCTCTTGAAACGTATAGTGGTGGACCGCCAAGCATCCAGATGGTGTGGATGGTATCGAGACGTTTGCCGCGTAGTGCGTTCACTAAATGTGGCAGCTGGGATTAATCCGAACAATTTCTCACAGCACTCTCCATGGTATATGCGAAAGAAAATGCAAAGAGATGCAACATCTCTTCGCAGTGCCAGTGAATCGAGCCGATCGGAAAGCACTCGTTCGTCGACGATTCGAGACGCTCTGCGCAAGATGCGGTCAAGTGGAAGGAGCTGGTACTGGGGAGCCTCAGCCCAGAGATGGGAACGGTATTCCATGTGCGGCCGAACCTGCGCCTTGTAAAGTTGCAGGCGGTGTGCCGGCATGAAATACTGTCCCGCTCTGCTGAGCACGCCAAGCTTTTTAGAGGCCAATTTGGCCTTCTCTTCCAAGTGACCACGAAACTGCACATCACTCGATATGTCGACGCCGAGGATTCTGATACTGGCTGAGGCAACAAGGGGAGCCTTGAAACAGAGAAGATACGACAAAGGGGTATTTTTAGCGGTTAACGCGCAAACTTGTGTCTTCTGGGGGTTAAACTGGACTAGATTTAGTCGCCCCCAATCCGAGACTCTGTTCTGCAAAGACTCGACTTCAGACACAAGTTTGTTCCGGCACTCGCAGACGTTTTCCCGAGAAATATTGGCTCGGCCGGTGTAAAGAGCATCACCAGTGCTGTCATCTGCATAGCAATGAATGTTACGGGTTTTCAACATATCATTGATATGCAGAAGAAACAGGGTTGGCGATAGCACGTAGCCTTGTGGAACACCAGCATTAATAGGCTTGCAATCAGAGCTTGCACCGTCTACAACGACCTTGATGCCCCGATCTACAAGAAAGCTGGTGATTCAGTCGCATTCTTGTGTCGCAATTTCTCGGGAAGCCTATAGGAAGGGAGCTTCGAAAGAAGCGCTTTGTGCTAAACCCGATCGAAGGCCTTCGCAATGTCCAAACTAACGGCCCATGCCTCCCCCTTGGACTCTACTGCCTCCACCCATCTGTGAGTTAGGTAGACCAGAAGGTCATCAGCTGACCGACCATGGCGGAAACTGTATTGGCGGTCACTAATCAGTTGGTGATCCTCAAGGTACCTCATGAGCTGCCAATTTACAATGGACTCCATTGTTTTGGAGAACAAGGAGGTGACGGCGATAGGCTGGTATTTGGACGGGTCTGAGCGGTCGCCTTTTTTAGGGGCCGGGTGGACGAAAGCCGTCTTCCATGATTTTGGGACTACGCCTAGGAAGTAGGAGTACCGGAAAAGACGCGTTAAAACCGGTGCCAACTCTGGAGCACACGTCCTCAGCACAATTGGGGTGATTCCGTCGGGTCCAATCGACTTGTGGATGTCCAAGGAGAGGAGTGCTTTGCGAAACGAGCGCTGTGTGAACTGCACTTCCGGCATGGAGCACTCACACTGCGGGATGGTCGGCGGCGTACTCCCCCCCTTCATCGAGAGTCGAGTTGAACGCAAAGAGAGAGCCTAGAAGATCGGCTTTCTCCTTTGCGGTATGGGCCAGTGAGTCGTCCTCCCTGTACAGAGATGGAAAAGATGGCAGATGACAGAAATTCACCTGGAAAGCCTTGGCGAGAGACCAGAATGCGCGGGTTCCTGAAGGAAGGCGAACTAGTTTCTCGCCAATTCTGCCTATGTGCTCTGACTTTGCCTTGGCAATGACTCTTTCGAAGGACCTAGAGGCGGAATTATACTTCTTTATTAGAGCGCTGGTGTTTATATCCCGGGACGCTGATGCGTCAGCTCATGCTTGGTAGCACTTCTGCTTATAGCATGATGCTATTTTACAGGAGCGACCAAACCATGGCTGAGATTTGCCTCCAATGGGCACCACAGAGGAAGGAATAAAAAGTTCCATACCCTGAAGTACCACATCAGTGACAGAATCCGCAACAACGTTGGGATCGTCCGGCGTGAAGCAAACCCGCCCTCAAGGGTAGGATGCAAAGAAAGACCGCATCCCATCTTAATCGGCTGACCTATAGTGCCAAACAAGGCGGCAGCCTGCAGAATGCAACTGTGATTTCACCGTGAGTGGCACCAAACTCCGAACAAGACAATGGTCCGAGGAGCCTAAAGGAGCCTCGACGGAAATCTGATATCCGTCCGGGTGAGAGGTCAGCAGAAGGTCCAACAGGGAAGGTGCATGATCCTCCACATCTGGAATCCGCGTAGGCGAAGTAACCAGTTGTGTCAGACCATATGCCAAGGCAAAATCATGAACAGATCTCCCCGCATGATCGGTTAAACGTGAACCAAGCCATTCGGCGTGATGGGCGTTAAAGTCGCCGAGGATCACGATCTCTGCGGAGGGGATCTGCTGTAGCAACGAATCTGCAGCCATTTGGACGTGGTCGAAGAGTCGCTCTGTTTCGGCATTACCGCTATGGGACCTATAAAGGCACCCGTAGACGCGCGGATGGTCGTTGCTGTCTACGCGTAGCCAAAGGATGGACAGGTCCGAACCTTCAAGTCTGCCGAGGTGTCGAGAACAGATGTCCTCTCTGACGTAAACGCAAACTCCAGCCCGAGGCACAAAGGAGTGTTCCAGTTTGTACCCCGGGTAGGGGAGATACGAGACATCAACCGGAGAGGACACCTGCGTCTCGTTCAAAAAGAGCAGAGCCGGCCTCGCCGTCTCGAGATGTTAGTGGACGGCGTTTAGGCTAGAGTGAAGTCCCCTGATATTGCAGAAATTCTCTCCGTTTGCCCCGAGCAGTTGTAGCCTTCAGTGGAATTTTGCCTCCCCCTCCCCCCAGAATACGAGGGGCAGCCTGAGCACCCACGCTCAGAAGTGGAGAAACATGGTCGTGGATGCTCAGCGAGGGATTCTCCTGGGGTGCTGGTACCCTCCTGGGGTAGTCTATCATCATTTAATTCCGCTACCATGTTGATGAGGGTGGGGGGATTTGGGCCTCCAACCACCTGCACTCACCAGAAGAAACGCGGAAGCAGAGCTTCCACTTCACGCCGGTATTTTATTATTTTCGCTTTCCTCTTCCTTCTCGGATTCCGTACGGTTCGGTTGTGCTGACAGTCTCTGTGCGAATTGCTAAATTAAAATACAATAAAATTTGATTTACAAAAAAATCTAACCGAGTACTAGGACAACATAAGAAGATACGGGTGTCACTGCGGAGGATCCACCCATTTTGTCAGGACGTGACCGTGCTACGGAGCTCCGCCCACCTCACGTGAGTGAGACCGCACTAATAACTCTGGAGGACAGCTAGCTGCGCCTGTGCGCGACTTACGGTTGGCCCACCCAGCACGCGAGTGAGTAGAACAAACCTATTTAGACAACTATCCGCTCCTGCGCCGGTACCCTGCTAACGCTCCGCCCACTATTGTTTATCGGAATCGACGAGTATAAGCTTGTAATACGCATAGATAATTATTTGCCGACGGCTTTAGTTTCAAATAGGCCTACAATAGCATGTCGCTACAACGGACGCCTCCTTCCCAATCGCCGGTACCGAAAATAAATCCAACTCATATGCCACAGTATTCTTCTGAACCTTCTTTAAATCAAATTATAAATAATAGTGGAGAATTGATAACGCTCGGTGATAATATCACTCAACGAAACAAACGGCCAAGGGAGGAAGTTTCTTCACCCACCCAGTTACTGTTTTTAAAGACGAGATAAAAGAATTAATTACCTCACTCATCAGTGCGCAAAACAAGCAAAATAAGGAACTTTCGACAATAACCAGCAAATTGCAGGAGGTTACTGAATCTAATGCTAAAATTGAAGCGACTGTTTCATTTTTAGCCGCTCAAAACGAAGAATACCGCGGCAAAATTGCACTTCTAGAAAAGCAGACTCAAAAAGACCGGGAATACATCAACATCCTAGAAGACAAAGTTGAAGACCTGCATAGAACCTCCCGTAAGACCTACGTAGAAATTAAAAATGTTCCCAAAAAAGCCCATGAAACTAGGGAAGACCTGATACAAATGGTTGTAAACCTTTCGAAGTTAATTCAACTTGATATGGACGACCGTGATATTAATGATATACACCGTCTAAAATCAAGAGGTGATGGGGAGAGGAAACCTACGATTATCCTGGAACTAAGGTCCGCAATTCTGAGATCAGATTTCCTGAAAAAAGTGAAAGACTTTAATTTAAAATACAAGTCACGCCTGCAGGCCAAACATCTGGGCTTCACAAGCAACGAAGATACACCTATCTTCATAACTGAGCATCTTACCTCCAAGGGGGCACGTTTGTTTTTCTTGGCCCGGGATCTAAAAAAAGGCTCAAAAAGTCCGGAAAGATGACACGTCTAGAATAATTTCACATTCAACACGAAGCACAAGTGCAACAACTAATGCAAGAACAATGACTTACTATATGCACATTTTTCCTAAAATTAACTTTCTTACATAAATTGTTTAATTTGTTTAAAATTAATTTGTTTAACTCTAACTGTATACCAAATATTTTTGAGAAAATGTTAAATACCTATCATACTACAATACACACACGTCAGTTTGTACTCAAACTGATACATACATACACACCTTTTTTCCACCATCACAACTACCAACTATTCACCACACACATACCTCACGATCACTTACAAAACATATCAGAACGCAAACATAGCATTAAATTACTTATATACTTTCACGCCACCAATTACCATTATCACGCAAGGGCACACCTATACTATACTGACTACAAATACACAACACTCTATAAATCAGTCATTTCTATACAACTTTACATTGGACAACTTAGACAAACACACTTACACTTCACACGATCTAACCAACTATTATTAATACAAACTAACCACCGTGGTTGCAACCCTAAGAGTTCTAAGTTTATTTTTAATGGATAGTTTTGACACGCTAAATGAAATTGACCAAATTAAACTCTCAAAATCATTCAACTGTAACATTCAGGATCTTAAAATAAAGACTAAAAATTCTACATATAATTTGACTATTTTAACACAAAACATTAGAAGTATATACAAAAATATTGATGACTTGCAACTCACTCTGGCACAACTAAAATTTGAAATAGATGTTTTAATTCTTACGGAATGTTGGTTACACCCTAACAAAAACATACCTCAATTACAGAATTACACATCCTTCCAAACTAAAAATCACATTAACCGAAGTGATGGGGTAGTAGCATATACTAAAAACAAACTATTAGTAAAATTTAAAGAACTAAACCTCAAAAATGCTACCGGACTTGAATTGGTAATCTCAAACTATACCATGCTGGGTATTTACCGTTCCCCTTCATTTTTAAATGCAGGGAATTTCATCATATCTCTCAGTAATCACCTTGAAAATATAAACCCTTGTAAAAATATTTTGATTTTAGGTGACATTAACATTGATTTAATTATTTCTCCAACTGAAACAAATCAAGAAAGATCCAACAGATTAAATTATTTAAATATGATATCTTTGCATGGAATTTTCTCGTCTCATAATTTACCTACGAGGGGGGATGGCTGTCTTGACCACGTTTTATTGAGACTTGACAAAAAATACAACACAACCTTCACTGCGGTACTAAATACAACTACAACAGACCATTGCCCGGTTCTTTTAGCAATTGCAAATCAGAATCAACAAATGAGTCTCCTAAGACATAAAACTGTAGTTGACTATAATAATGCTTACAAGAGTTTAACAAATATTGATGTCTCCTTCTTTAATATTTTTAAAGACCCTGATACTTACGCATTTGCGCTAATAGAAATGGTCAGGTCAGCTATCCTATCCAATACTAAAAACGTAGTTGTCTCGAACAGCAAAAGAATCATAAAACCCTGGATAACCACAGGTGCTTTGCGGTGTATTAGATTGAGAAATAATATTTACCTAAAACTTAAATTGAACCCCCAAAATCAAATGTTAATTATAACATATAGACGTTATCGTACTTTTTGTGGAAATCTTATAAAAAAACTAAAAATAAAATGTAATAAAGAAAAAATTAAAGCATCGGTACAAAACCCTCGAGCTCTCTGGTTAACCATTAACGAAATCACCCACTATAAGCCACCCAAGAGCCCAAATGACGACCTACTTAATATAAAATCTTGTCCACAAACCTCAATCAACCATGTAAACAAATTCTTTGTCAACATTGGGCAATCACTAGCTGAGAACATCT
This sequence comes from Parnassius apollo, assembly GCA_907164705.1. Taxonomy (NCBI): domain Eukaryota; kingdom Metazoa; phylum Arthropoda; class Insecta; order Lepidoptera; family Papilionidae; genus Parnassius; species Parnassius apollo. Next base: position 781,989 of record CAJQZP010001130.1, read on the forward strand.
CAAATAGCTTCATAACTTCGGAAACTACTACCTCTGATAACCATCATCATTCCTCTTTTGTTTTACTAGAAACATCTTGCAAGGAAGTGGAAAATACCTTAATGTCCTTGGACTCTGGGAGTGCACCAGGTTGGGACGGAATCCCTACTTTTTTTCTAAAACGAAGTAAAGATATCCTTGTCCCTTTGATTACCGACCTTGCTAACCTGTGTTTTCGCACAGGAAACTTCGCATACCTTCTTAAGCGCTCCATCGTGACCCCTGTGTATAAGAGTGGAGATAGGGACGACGTAAACAACTATCGACCTATCTCTGTGTTGGCCTCCATTTCTAAAATCATTGAGAAGCTCTTGAACTCTAGAATAGTGAGCTACTTGACCAAGTATAACATCCTATCTACTTCTCAATATGGTTTTAGGAAGGGAATGTCGACACAGGATGCTATCACAGATCTTACATCCATTATAACAAAAGAAGTAGACAAAGGTAACAAATGTTTAGTGACCTTTCTTGACCTCAAGAAGGCCTTTGATACCGTTTCTGTCCCCATTCTTATACGAAGGCTAGAAAGTGTCGGATTTCGTGAATCTGCTCTCTCCCTTCTCAGCAGCTACCTTCAAAACAGAAAGCAGAGTGTAAAAATAAATAAACTAATAAGTGAAGAAGAAAATGTAACGTTTGGTGTACCGCAGGGCAGTGTTCTCGGCCCTACCCTCTTTTTGATATATATTAATAATCTCTGTAACCTTGTTAACGTTGGAGGGAGGATACTGTCCTATGCGGACGATACCGCTATTATTTTCACCGCTAAGACCTGGGATAAAATTAGGATGGGGGCTGAGATGGGACTAGGCAGAGTTTGGCACTGGTTAAGTGAGAATCTCCTTACTCTTAACACTCAAAAAACGAATTATGTATGCTTCGCTCCATATATTAATTCGCAGCCGTCACCCAATTTTGAAATCAAAATTCATTCCTGTGGTACGCCTTTCCCCAATACATGTAATTTAGTAAGCCCTGTAATTCAGAAAGTTAGTTGTGTTAAATACCTCGGAATCATTGTGGATCAAAGATTAAGTTGGTATCCACACCTAGAACTAACAATTGGGAGGGTAAGGAAGCTCATGTGGGTTTTCAAATCTCTGAGAAACGTGATGAGTACCAAGCTACTGAATAAAATATATATCGCACTAGCCCAGTCTGTAATAATCTACTGCATATCCGTATGGGGAGGAGCAGCTAAATCATACTTTATAGATTTAGAAAGGGCGCAAAGATCCTTGATTAAAGTAATGTACTGTAGGCCCTATAGGTTTTCCACCGAAACCCTATACCAATCATCTAAGCTGCTCTCTGTTAGAAAACTTTATATTTTACACATGATACTAAGATATCACAAAACATTACCATTTGACCATACCAAATTTACGAAAAGGCGGTGCGATATTGTGGCTCCCTCATACCCTGCACGTACAGTATTTGCCACTCGACAAAATATATCTTAAGCTCCTCATGCCTATAACAAGATCAACCGCTTACTTAAAATTTACCCAATGCAAATGTTTGAGTGTAGAAAAACTCTGACCGAGTGGCTCTATACTCTTAATTATGATGACGTGGAAAACATTTTGGTCAGAAAGAGATGAACCAGTTTTAAATAACACACACTGACACAACAAATCAGACACACACACACACACACACACACACACACACACACACACACACACACACACGCACACATACATACACACACACACACACACACAAACACACACACACACACACACACACACACACACACACACACAATAAACTAACACACAACGGACACAACTACTCAGGTATACATTTCTCCTAAGCTTCTTTCTTTCATTTTAAAGTGCATGAATAACTGTAATATTAAGTTTAAAATGTTTATATATTTTTTTTTCTGATGTAAATCTAAGTTGATACGATTACGTAGGATGAGCGAGACTCTCCCAACACAAGTATCTTGATTACTTTCTGGGAGGCCTCGGCAAATAGCTGTAAAATGATTTACTAAAATAAAACATTTTTATTTTTATTTTTATTTTTTTAGTCTCTACTAAGACTACCCATCTGCGCAAGATAGAATTATAGTGCACTAGTGTATGTGCAAGCATAGGTGCACTCTCTATTCCTTTATTCTCATAGTCTGAACAAAAGGCAATGGAACACGACTAAAGAGAGATCTGGCACAGGAACATTGGCTTGACGTGCTTTTCGGGAAGTGAAACACCGCCAAATTCTTAATTCGCGACTACCACTGAGAATTTCTTGATAGAAGAATCCAATTATTGATTTCATCCCGACCTGAGATTCGAACCCAGGATATCATCAGTCGCTTCAAAGATCAACCAGATGGTCAGAGGCCGTTCACGTGCATCAACGGTTTAATTTGATGTGTTTAGTGAGCCCGGTCGAATGACATCGTTAGCGGTAATTAACGCCTAAAAAATTAGTTTGTGGAATATTTTCGGCATTTTCATTTTCGTGTTATGTCAAAATAACAGTTGTTTATTAAATGCATTTAAAAGTATATTCGGTACTTATAACAAAAAAAAAATCAATTTTTGTCTGTACGTCTATTTGTCCAGCTAATCCTCGAAACGATTCCGATTTCGAAGCTGATGTTATATATAGGAGTAACTGTGATTACTTTTATATTAGAAAAATAATTAGAATTCCACCCAAAAAATTTTACGATTCAACAAAAATCCAACTCAAATGAGGCAGTATAATAATAACTAAAAATTATTCTATGGGTTCGAAGTCGCTGGCACTGCTAGTCCACTAATAAAAGAAGTTTAATTTTTGCTGTGATTACAATAAACTTAACTGAAATTGCTAGCGTATCAACTTTTGTATTAAATCGTCGCTTTACTGGGTGTTATCACGTGAACATGAAGGCATTGTAATCTGTACAAAATCCTCCTCAACCATAAATTAACTCATAATGTTTGCCATAGTTGTCAGGCAGATTGGCAACCGCAGTTGTTAATTATTTCAGTTGTCACCAGGAAGATGCTGCTTTACCAGGCGGTCCCATAATGAACTGGCCTGATATAGTTCAACGCGACATGTCGCTACATGTTGTGTTGCATTAAATAGTACGTTTATCGTGCACTTAATATAAGAAACATGCATCGACATGAAATGCTTAGTCTTAGTTTAACAGGCATTTGAATAACGAGAGTCGCGTATTTTTTCAAAATGTCGAAAACTGAGAAAGAAGAAGACAATGATGAGAAGACTGAAGAAGTGTCATAAAATTTCTGTTTAAAGAAGTTTTATACCCTGCCCAAATAAAAGAACAATTGGATGGCGTATATAAGGAGTCTGCCCCCTCCTATAGCACAGTGAAAAATTGGGTGAAAGAGTTTCGCCTCGGGAGAGAAACCGTCGAAGACTTTGGCCACGACGGTCGACCTGTGGAAGTGCTCACTCCCGAAACGATTGATCTTATCTAAGAGGAGGTTCTGAGTGACCGTCGTTGGAAGATTAGAGAAATTGCAGCAAGGCTTGGGCTCTCTAAGAGTACCATTCATCGCGCGATCCATGAACATCTTCACATGAAAAAAGTGAGTGCAAGATGGGTACCGAAACTTCTTTCAGCGGTACAGAGACAGGAAAGAGTGCGCTACGCTTCGGAGTTTTTGGATCTTTGTGGCGAAAATCCAAAGACTGTGATCGAGCGGCTAGTGACTGGTGATGAAACTATGATCTTGTATCATGATCCACAAAGCAAGCGCGAGTCAATGGAATGGCGTTATAAGGGTGAAAAGCCCCTTAGAAAGGCAAAGGTGCAACAACCGACTAAAAAACTGATGTGCACAATATTTTGGGATTTTCAAGGCATTTTGATGGTGGATTTTAAAGAACGTAATACAGTCATGAACGGCGAATATTTTGCTTCTTTAATATATAAATTACGAGACAAGATAAAGAAAAAACGAAGAGGCAAGCTGTCTAAAGGTGTCCTGTTGCTCCATGACAACGCCCCTGTTCATACCGCTGGTGTTTCGAAGGATGCAGTTCGTCAATGCGGGTTCACAGAAGTTCAACATCCACCTTACAGTCTAGACATGGCCCCGTCCAACTATTATTTATTTCCAAATTTAAAGCGGGACTTAAGAGGAAGAAAATTTTCAAGCGATGAAGAGTTGCAGGCGGCCGTCTTCAGTCATTTTGAGGATAAAAAATGTGATTATTTTTATAAAGGTTTAGAGATGTTGATTCACAGATGTAAGAAGTGTGTTAGTATTCATGGTGATTATATTGAAAAATAAAATTAGTTTCGTTTCATTTCCTTCATTGGTTCATAGTTAGGCCAATTCATAATGGGACCGCCTACGATATCTCCTTTTTCAGTCTCCCACTGTCATCTCTTACGATAACTTACTAGACGATATGTGTTAGTGGGTATCGTTATATCGATACTACGAGGTTGATAATATTTATGAAATCGTGTTTCAAGGTCATTTTTTAAGTTAAATTCTTCTTCTCAATCATCATTAACCCGTAACTCTCGTGTTGTGTTAATCAATCAATCAAACTAGGAGTACACTGTTCTAAAGTTACAACTGCAGTCTGCACACCCGTAACTGTATTGACTCTGTATATTCTGCAGACAAGAACACAGCAATTTAAGCACTGCTATTGATGGCAGATATAGTTAGGACGGAAGTACAGTAGGTACTAGGTAGGTTGGCAGAAAATAATTCACAATGTCGCCGGTCTGATCATCTGATCAAGTCTGGCATACAACAAGGTCAGACTGTCGTCGAAGGTTGCGACGTCTTTCTAACATTTAACGTAGTCTGCGACTCGTAATTGTATCAGGGCGATCTTTTAGCACCACGTTGCTAAATATTTAATATATATTTAGGTACCGTGTAGTTTTTATGGATGGGGATAACCGTCTCACTTACGTCAGATGTAAAATACTTAGACATGAATCGGCCAGTAGCATCTAAGGTGTGAGACGTCTGGCATGCAATCGTCAATACATCTTTCACGTGTTACGATTGAGACAAATCTTTTCAAAACGCAGAGGCTCCTATAGAACATCAGACTCTTAAGGGCAGGTAAAGAAGAAAAATTGTTTTCGTATTGTAGTGTTTTTTTTTTTGTAAAGAAAGAAAGAAGAAGAAAGAAAAAAGTTTATTTGGTACATACATTATAACAAAAAGAATAAAAATAAAACATTTTTTTATTTTTATCAAAAATATTTAAAAAAGAAATAACATCCACTCCGCTTTAAGTCACGAATTGAAGATATAAATACATCAATTCGTAATGCTGATTTTCAGTGGAGCCAGGAGTGTGTGGCAGATGACAAGTAACAGCAAGAAAAAAAAAAGAACTAAACAAAAATATAAAATAAAATGAAAAAAAAAACTGTCAAAATCTCACGTGTCAGTGCAACATTGATAGTGTAGAGATGAACAAACGGTGGTATGCATACAGAAAAAATATAATTGTGTATGTGGATGTGTGCATGCGTGTTTGAGTGTGTGAGTGCGTTTCTATGTACATGTACGGTGCAAGCATCGAGATTGAATCATACCATTTATGCCTATTTGCTGGATTTTTGTACGGAAATCAGAATTTTTTTAATAAAGTTTTAAAAGTGGCAACTGTTTTGCTATTTCTGATCGGTGGTGGTTTATAATTCCAGCACTTCGTGGCAGCAAAACGGAAAAAAAGGACATTTTATTTCTAGCGACCCGGCCTAGTTTCACTTGGCTTTAAACTTTTTGTGTGGCGTCCTTTAGGACAATTCATTACTTTATATATTTTTTCCATATTTAACCAAATAATCTCCAAGTTTTTTTTAGATGAAATATTGTCTTGATAACTCTTGGCATTGCTCTTTATCTGTTCGTAAAGTTTCATTACAATCAGTTCGCCCATTAAAAAATAAAAGTAAGTTGTCTTATTAGCGTGCGTTTAATTTTCTGATCTCTATTAAAGGCAATTTTTCGAGGTATTAAATCAACAGACAGTTTCTTTTTTATTACTTTTAATCTTATTAAAATTGTGAGAAACCAAAAAATTACAGCCAACAAAAGCAAAGAAACGTCTGTGTGATATTAATATATCCGCAAGAGCGTAAGGAAATAGTTCTCAGTAATTTGTTGTCCATTTGCGGCCGTCATCGGATCGATTTATGTCCTTTGTTTGGAGAATATAATAAAGAGAACTTCTGCGGTTTACAGTGTGCAAAATAAACAAGTTTAAATTAAATACATTTATTATTGTGAAGAATATTTCATCCTTAATTTCAGAAAAGTAGGATTATTGCTTGTTTATCACATAGTTGAAGACATAAATTATTATGTGCTCCACAATTCAATCTCAGCGGCAAACCTCTTTTTATCTCGCTATCGCTTGGGTCGAATTTAGAAATCTAGCTTGCCGTTTATCTCGAAACCTCAAATTTTCAACATATCTCAGAACAGGATGACAACTTGACCCCTCAGTCCCAGCTAAAATGTTCGACACTGCTCGCGGGCTTCGTGAGGCGCGGCGTCACTAAAAATAACCTAACATGGAATTTATCGTACATTTATTTTCAATAAAATTCATTATAAATTTCAATATAACACTTTTTCTGTTTATTTATTATGTTATATTACTTGTTTTAGTGTTTTTTGCTTCATTAAAAATAGATTTTAATTGTATTTTTATAGTAAAAAATGTACATACCCAGCGCAGGATAGCAGCGTTAATATCACAATTATTTCTACATATTACTCGAAATTATTTATATAAAAAGATAAATTGTATTCACACGAAAACTTTTATAATAATTTAATATTAAAACACTATACTAAACACTAATAACACACTATAAAAAATTAACACAATAACACGGCACACCTAACAGGCGTACGAAATGAACTGAAATCTTTCACCTATTATAGCCAAATTTAACATCGACGGCCGTACTGACCTTTGCCATAGTCGCAGTACGTATTGTCCGGCTTAGCATTCATGTTCATGAGATGGTAAACAGGTATTAACAAAACTTTAATTACTTATCGTATCTCTGCAATTTTTACTAAACTTGATAGAAAACAAGTTTATAATTATTATAAGACGTGTGGCACTCGGGGACTGCCGCGGTAAAGCCATTGCATAGAATTTTGTATCAACTTATGCAATTATAATTATTAATATAAGGACTACGTAAATATTCAGTACAGCAAGATTGGAAGAAAAATGACGTCTAAAAATTTTTTCGTATTTAGTAAACGAATAACTTGTTGGTAAATTAATCATGATATATATCTTTTTTTTTCGCCGGAGACTAAAATGATATTGCTTTTTTTTCGTAACTGCAGATTCTGTGGATTTATTTCATTATTTTGAACAATATACGAAATTTAAGTGACTAAAATTAAATCTAATCTGAACCAGAATCATAAAAACTGTATTATTCGTGCTAAACGAATCTAATAAATATCTGTTATTTTTGTCTCCTGCGAAAAAACAGACTATAGGAATCTATCGAATACCTACATAAACAAAATATCACCTATAAATAAAATATTACAAAGCGGAATAACTAATAAGAGTGGCAACGTCGCACTATACAAAGGAATTGCGTAAGCGGCACAAGTCGCGGGCTCGAACTCATTGGTGGGCGCGGCCAAAAAGCACGTTGTCTCACCTGGCATCGTGCCACTCGTACTAAATTATTAGGCACTGCGTTATCGCTTTATACTATACCTCTATGGCTCTATAGATACCTAATATAGATTGCTTATTTTATTATTTTTAGTTTTCCCCGGGTGTTCATGCAGCTACCATTCAAGAGTTCACGACGCCGAAGTATGAACTGGAACAGTCATCGCAGTTTATATCCGTACTAGCTGTTGCCAGCGGCTTCAAACGCGTGAACTCGAAAATTATCCCACAGGAACGAAATACCTGAATAAACGGTATCAAATGTGTTATTCCAGACTAGGTATAACCTATCTCTGAGCTAAATATCATCCAGATCCCTTCAGCTGTTCTGGCGTGATTGAGTAACATACATCTATCCATCCAAACTTTCACATTTATAATATTTAGATAATAATTGTAATTAGTTCTGCCTATCTATAAATTGTTTTCAAAAATACTTACCTGTCTTCTTACTTTTTTTATATACACACAATATCACTAGATGTAAACACATGTTTTTATCAAGACAAGTGACCCGTCAAGACTGTTTCCTTAGTACCGACGTACTTAGGCAGGTAGGTAGGCAGTTTACATTTTAGTGTCCACGACGCAGCGACAGTTTGTCAAATTTTGTTGTATAGAATAGGTTATGGGTATTTAGGTAATAACAGTAGGTAGGTACCTATCCACCGAACCGTCAACGCCGCGCAAGTGATTCTCGCCCCACCTGTCCGCGCAGTAACTTTTTTTACGACCGCGCGAGACTGTCGCAACAAAAACGATTACTACTGAAAAACTAATATAGGTAACTACCTAACATTCAAATAAAAATATTCTCAGAAAGCTCAACGAATTCAGAATTTAATTTTGTTAAAAGAAAATTTGTCAAATAAAAAATAAAGGATGAAAATAAAGCATATGGGGATATAAAAATAAATCGTATTTATTTTTTATTTTGAGTTTTACTAGAAAAGTATAATATTTACTGGAGACAATTATTTTATTATTATAATAGTACATGATATTCCCTTTAAAATGACACCAATATATCTATATCTACAAATAAATAAAATTGAAGTGTCTGTTTGTAATGTTAAAACAACAGCTTTTTATTAAATGCATATGAAAGTACTAGTAACAAAAACAAAATTTTTAAAATTTTTATCTGTCTGTCAGTCTGTCTGTCTGTCTGTTTGTTCCAGCTAATCTCCGAAACAGCTGGATCTATTTTGACGGGACTTTCACTGGCAGATAGCTGATGATATAAGGAATAACTTGAACTACTTTTGTTTTAGAAAAAGAATTAGGGTTCCGCGCAAAAAAATTTAAAACCCATTAAATCCATATTCCACGCGGGCAAGATCGCGGGGAACAACTAGTACTCAATATAGATAAATGTATACTTATTTTTATTTATTTATTATTTTAATAAATAAATAAAAATAAGTATTAATAATTTCTAGACACATCTCAACAGATATTTCGTTAATAAATTGCTATCAATACTGAAGCATTCTTTTATATTTAGCATCCATTTAACACAAAAAACTGATAAGAATACTTTTTAAACAACATATAATCAATAAACGATAACCGCGTATAGTGAATTTCGAGGTAAATTATTATATGTAAACGTTTTTGAATCGTCGTAATGAAAAAGTCGTTTTCCAAAAGAAAATATCTTCACAATTAATTTGATGTAAAATAACATTAGAAATAACGTATAAAAACGGAGAAATTATCAAATTTTTGATCGAGTTCCTAACCAGTACACAAACAAAAATAGCAAATAGTCATTTTCACATTTTTTTAGAAATAACGTATAAAACAGAAAAATTATCAAATTTTTGATCGAGTTCCTAACCAGTACACAAACAAAAATGGCGAAATGTCATTTTCACATTTTTTTCTATATAGTTATTTGTTACAGAGTACACAGATAAAATTCACTCTCATAGATGACAAATTTTAAACACCACAATCTCTAATTTTTTACTCTGCTATCTTCAGCGCTGTACACGAACGGAACGATGTCATTGAGAGCCGTGGTTGCTCACATGGTTAGCGCTCGTTATAAGTATCACAGTACGGGAGCAACCCGGGTTCGATCCCCACTGGCACCAATGAAATTGTTGCGTGCTGATTTAGCTATCAGTTGGAAAGTCTGTTTTTCTGGGCCGTTTTGTTTTGTTACACTGACATCTCGCAAGTCACCTAGGGACCTAGGAGGTTGTCGGTTGCTTATTTTTTATTTTTATTTAAAATTTTCGTCGGTAAAATAATATATTTATAAAAGTAAAAAAAAAGTAAAGTTACAGCATATATACGTCCCACTGCTGGGCACAGGCCTCCTCTAATTTCTGAAGGGTTTTAAGGCAAGGAAATGTCCGCCACGCTGCCTCAATGCGTGTTGACGAACTTCACATGTCTTCGAAATATATATTTTTAATTTCTCAGACATGCAGACCCGAGTTCGACCCCGCCGGCACCAATGAAATTGTTAATTGCAATTGTGCTGATTTACCACGTGCTCGGCGGTGAAGGAAAACATATTGAGGAAACCTGCACGTCTGAGAATATAATTATAATCGAATGTAAATCAAATTGACATAGGTAAGTACAGATAAAATTAGCGGAACATTAATAAAATTTTGAGATCGTTTTTTTTTTTCAAAATTTTATTTATATTCCGCTATTTTTGTCTGTGCTTATATCAATTTGATTTACATTCGATCTCTAAATAGTAGTTTGCGAGGGTAACGGGGATCTATCAGCTCCGGGAAAACACATTTCTGATAAAAGCTATCTAATTTTAAAATTTGGTCTGCCGTCCAAAACGCATCATCTCTTTCAATAATATCAATTTCTATGCCAAACAGAGTAGTATCGAAATCCAAAGTTCAAGCAGGGGTCAATGTAGCGTAGTAATTTAGAGCGCAGGTATAGCTATAGTCATACGAACGTCACAGGCCGCAGCTGACTGAGTCGAATAAAACTAGAATAAGCGCGCGTCACCGCGCATGCATGTTGTGTGTAAGTGTCGTCCTCCCGCACCGCACCGGGGGGAAACATTATTCAGTGAGATGCACGATAATTCATATAAACACGCGCGCGTAAAAAAATACGAAAAGGCCTTTGGAAGAAGGAAAAAAAATACCCATTTTTTTAAAAAAAAAAAAAAAAACAGAAAAAATGACAAGAAATGAAAGGACGTAGAATCAATATATATATATATATATATATATATATATATATATATTAGGGATGGGCCGAATGTGATTTGAACCGAATCCGAACTTCGGTTCATTTTCGCACGCTTTCTCGAGAGCGACGCGTCGTGAATTGTTTACGCATTTACTTCAAATACACCGCCCGCACACCGCAGGAAACATATACCTACGAAAAAAAACGTAACAAACTTCTGCCAGATAAGGCAGATCTTTGGTGTTTTTGCACCATAACCTGACTCTGGTAAATTTTAAATATGACTGGATAGACAAGAAAAGTTGGTTTTATATGATTGTTGAAAACAAATACCCTTAAATTGTAAATACTTGAGGTTAATGAATGTTAAATCAAAAACATTATTTTTTTATTTAATTTACGGACTCCTATCCAGATGTTTACTAGGAGAATACAAAGTTTATTTCATTTTTGTAATATGGCTAATTATTAATTAGGCAGGGATTTCTAAGATTAATAACTAATTAACTAAGATTAAGGTTAAGGGTTCGTTCCCTTTCCAATACATCGCCAATTTGGTCGATAAACTTTCGCCAAGGACGTCCCTTTCCAACTCTGTCGTTAATTTCTGCAACATAAATTTGCTTTGTCACTCTTTCCCCATTCATTCATCCACATGACCAAACCACCTGTATGTGTCTACAGTTTACAAGATTTGTGCAAAATGAGATGTAAGTTAAAGTTAATGTACGAAACAAACCCAACGAAAGTCATTCTAACACTGATTTTATTGCAAAGGAATATACTTTACATAGTTATATGATTATTATAAAAATGATGTACAAGCAGAAGTACGGAAGTTACACATGTGTGCGTAATTAATAAATAACATAATTGTTAAGTAACCTTAATTAATGAGTAATGCATGTTTTATTAACTGTTGTGCGGAAACCCGTACAAAACCGAATCATTCCTTTCTCTTCTCTTATTACACAATTTCTCACCCTGTCATTCAGATTCAGCCCTAATATACTCTTTAACGACCGCATTTCTACTGTGTTTATTCTACTCTCGTGCTTCTTCTGCCACATCCAAATTACACTATCACTTTCACACGTTAAAGGAGGGACCAATTCAGCATTGCGAATGACGTGCCTTTTTTGACATATTCTGACTTTTCACAATAGAGTGTAGGGCCCCATTTACTCTATTTTCTGCGTTCACTCGTCGTTCTATATCCTTATCATATCTCCCATCCTTGCTAAATACGCATCTCAAATATACAAACTCACCTACTTGCTCGATCAACTCACTTATTCTATTTTTATTTCACATATCGTTTCACTTTCTTCTCTTTCAAAAACAATAACTTTCGTCTTACTTGCGTTCACTTTCATACCCATTTCTTTTAATGATCTGTTCATTAATGTAACCATTATTTGCGACTCGTCCGCTGACGACGCAAGACGCGGCGTACAAAAAGCATTTGTCGGAATATTAATTATATAATAATCGTCAAATTGAATTGATTTTGATATCGTCTTTTTTTTCTTAAGATATTCGAGAGGTAAAACCACGTCAATTGTTCAATGTAGAAGTCACGTAATATTATATTCTTTCTTCTACAAAATATTGCTTTTATCTTCACATTTTTCCCTTTTATCAATTAACTTAAGTAATTGAATGTATAAATTATACAGGTTACCGCACCTTTGTTACTTTTGTTTATTTACTCTAAATTTAGTAAAAACTAGCTATCTGTGCAGGACAGGATTATAGTGCATGAGTGTAAACAACTCTATTTCCTCACTCTCAAAGTCTGAAGAAAATTCAGTACGGTAAAATTAGAGAAAGATCTGGCACAAAAACATTGGCTTGAAGTGCTTTCCGAGGCAGGGATGTGAAACACCGCCAACTTCTGATTAACTTCAAATCAACCTGGTAGTAAGGGACTGTTAACTTTTGTTCAGTGTTCGGTAAGCTCAATCAAATTAAATCGTTAACAATAATTAACGCTTAAAATAATTAGTTTGTGATATATTTTTGACTATGGCATAATCCGCTAATAAATGAAGTTTTATTTTGCAGCAATTAAACTTACCGTTCCTGAAATTGCTAGCGTATTGTAGCGCGGCTAAGTTGACGTCTGGCACTAGCGCCATCTAGTGTTGGGTAACAGAGCGAGGAGAGAAATTTCCAGAAAATGACATCACTAATCTTTCAACCGACAGCGCCATCTAGTGTCCAAACGAAAAACTAAGCTTCTAGAAGCCAACACTCGAACTTTCGACGCCTTGCGCGTATTAACTTGAATTTTCTGGATGTTTCGGTGCTAATGTGTATTTATAGGCGCTGCAAGGTGCGATCGGGGAAGTATTGAATTTGGCGAGACAAGCGAAGCTTCGGAGAGAAATAAATTGAATCAGTGTGATAAAGTGAAGTGAATAAAGCGAATCACTCGTTCACTCGGCAACGGGTCTGATCAGATCATACAATACCTACCTTATGTCGGCTCTAGTACGGATCGGATTAGATCAGAAGTACTTCCAAACTATTTTTTCCTTTAAAACAAAACCAAAGACAATATGCAATAGATAATGGTATCAAAGACAAAGATATGCTCTTTTATTTTAAACCATAACCTGACAATGTTTCTTGGAAAAAAAATCACTCTGAACTTTCGGCGTTCCACGTCTCGCTTTGATGAAGGTGCTCCGTCCTTTTTTTTAGAGAATTTTATATTTGTCTCTGGACTAAAAACGAAAGTATTATACTTTTTATATTCCATGTAATATAGTAAACACGTAGATATATAATTTGTGGTACAAAAAGTGAAAAGTAAATTACTTCAAAATCTGGAAGGCCCATTTTGGCGGTTGGGTCATAAATGTGTTATTTTTCAAATTCTCATTTATTTTTAGTATAAAATGTTAGTAAAAATAGTTTTCTTACATATTACAAATAACTTGACGTAGTATTTATTTCAAATTCACACAAAAATATTTTTGAAATATTGTTCGAAATGTCATACAGATAAAATATTATTATTTTTTTTTTATTTTTTAATAGTTTAATATTTTGGTATGAGTAACGAATAGAAACACATAAAACATAAAAATATACATATTTTCAAACATTTTCATATAAATTTCTCCAAAAACAATAGTGTAGAATTCAAATTAGTAGTAATTTTGTCACTAAAATTGAAGTATATACTACTAGTATGATATACAGTATAATTTATGTATTTTATTACAATTTCTAGCAACCAAAAAATAATTTTATTCGATAATTTATACATTCGGCAAGAATTCCTGTAAGTTTTATCCATAAATATTGTCTCAAAGTGAAAATATAGCAAAATTTGAAATATAGCAAAAAAATTTGCTAACTTGCAAATTTTCCCGCCATTACGGTCCCGAGGGAACGGGAGTATAACATGTCGCGAGCTGTCAGACCTTACAACAAGAAGCACCCGATAATTTTATCAAGTAAACACAACTTCACACAATTGTTGTATCAACATCAACACAAAGAGCTTCTTCATGCTGGTCCCCAGCTGCTATTGGCCACCGTGCGTGAGAATTGGTGGCCGTTAGGTGGTAGAAACCTAGCTAGAAAGGTTGTCCACCAATGTGTCTGCTGCACTCGAATGAAAGGTAAAACCCTAACGCCAATCATGGGCAACCTTCCGTCTGAAAGAATAGAACCTGGTTTCCCATTCATTCATTGTGGATTGGATTATGCGGGTCCCATAAACGTACTGAATCGCAAAGGAAGGGGAGCTAAATTGGAAAAGGGCTATATTTGCATATTCGTTTGTTTTGTTACCCGGGCTATTCATCTAGAACTTGTCAGTACGTTAGCTGCTCAAGAATTTATATTAGCACTTAAAAGATATATCTCACAACGAGGTAAACCAGCTCTAATTTTCTCAGATAACGGTAGAAATTTCATTGGAGCCATGAAAGAGATTAACAAAATGTTAGAGCGAAGTTCAAAGCAAAGAATTGATAAATTATCAACCGACAATATTGAATTTAAATTTATTCCCCATTATGCTCCTCATTTAGGGGGATTGTGGGAAGCAGGAGTAAAATCCTGTAAGTTCCACCTTAAGCGTATAGTGGGTACCGCTAACTTGACGTACGAGGAGTTCAGCACTGTATTGGCACAGATCGAAGCAGTCTTAAACTCCCGTCTTATAAGTCCTATGTCCTCAGATCCACATGATCTTCGTCCACTAAGCCCAGCTCATTTCCTCATCGGCCGGCCACTCACTGTATCAGCCTGCAGAGACCTCACCGAAGCACGGACTCACAGTTTAACACGGTTTCAAAGAGTGGAACAAATAAAACAGCACTTCTGGAAACGCTGGTCACAAGAGTATGTTGCTGCACTTCAGGCAAGAACGAAGTGGAAGGCGAACAGTCAAGACATAGCGTTAAACACGCTTGTCGTTATTAAGGGGGACAATTTACCACCCCTTAAAACGAAAACCCTTTCACGAAAAAACGTCAACAAACCGCCTGTATCATCAGCAGAGGACGACAACATGAATGCAGCCTGCGGCATCTCCAATCAAGCGGCATCGTAGATACATCATTGGAAGGTGGAGCTTCCAAGGCGGCCGGCATGTTGGCGCGACTACTAACGCCGTCTAGCGACGCACCAGAACACCAAACTTTTATCTACGAATCAGAGCTCGTCATTGTTGGTAACCAATCACAGCACGTCGTGCAATTAGTTATAAGATCTGTCTGTTTTAAATTTTGATTATTACCTGATACACACTGTTAGAAATAAGATGATTTAAATATAACCAGCAAAAAGTTCAATAAATCAATCACTGAAGAGCACCTGCCTCCCGTTCCTGTACACCAGGGGAATCGCAGGTGCGTTGTCGGCCCTTTAGAAAGGATTACGCTCTTTTCTTGAAGGTCCCCAGGTCGTAACGGTCCAGAAGTTTCGTTGGTGGTAAACTATTCCACAGAGAGGTTGTACGAGGAAGAAAACTCCTCTTGAAACATACAGTGGTGGACCGCCAAGCATCCAGATTGTGTGGATGGTATCGGAACGTTTGCTGCGTAGTGCATTCACGAAATTTGGTGGCTGCGATTAATCCAAACAATTTCTCAGAGCACTCTCCATGGTATATGCGAAAGAAAATGCAAAGAGATGCAACATCTCTTCGCAGTGCCAGTGAATCGAGCCGATCGGAAAGCACTCGGTCGTTGACGATTCGAGCCGTTCTGCGCTGGATGCGGTCAAGTTGAAGGAGCTAAAACTGTGGAGCCCCAGCCCAGAGATGGGAACAGTATTCCATGTGCGGCCGAACCTGTGCCTTGTAAAGTTGCAGGCGGAGTGCCGGCATGAAATACTGTCCCGCTCTGCTGAGCACGCCAAGCTTTTTAGAGGCCAATTTGGCCTTCTCTTCCAAGTGACGAAACTACACGTCACTCGATTATGTCGACGCCGAGGATTGCGATACTGGCTGAGGCAACAAGGGGAGTGCCATGAAATTGAGGAGATACGATAGGGGTTCTTTTTAGCGGTTAACGCGCAAACTTGTGTCTTCTGGGGGTTAAACTGGACTAGATTTAGTCGCCCCCAATCCGAGACTCTGTTCTGCAAAGACTCGACTTCAGACACAAGTTTGTCCCGGCACTCGGAGACGTTTTCCCGAGAAATATTGGCTCGGCCGGTGTAAAGAGCATCACCAGTGCTGTCATCTGCATAGCAATGAATGTTACGGGTTTGCAACATATCATTGATATGCAGAAGAAACAGCGTTGGCGATAGCACGGAGCCTTGTGGTACACCAGCATTAAAAGGCTTGCAATCGGAGCTTGCACCGTCTACAACGACCTTGATGCCCCGATCTGCAAGAAAGCTGGTGTTCCAATCGCACAATTTCTCGGGAAGCCCATAGGAAGGGAGCTTCGAAAGAAGCGCTTTGTGCCAAACCCGATCGAAGGCCTTCGCAATGTCCAAACTAACGGCCAATGCCTCCCCCTTGGACTCTACTGCCTCCGCCCATCTGTGAGTTAGGTAGACCAGAAGATCACCAGCTGACCGACCATGACGAAAACCGTATTGGCGGTCACTAATCAGCTGGTCCTCAAGGTACCTCATGAGCTGGCAGTTTACATTGGACTCCATTGTTTTGGAGAACAAGGAGGTGATGGCGATAGGCCAGTAGTTGGACGGATCTGAGCGGTTGCCTTTTTTAGGGATCGGGTGGACGAAAGCCGTCTTCCATGATTTTGGAACTACGCCTAGGGAGTAGGAGTACCGGAAAATACGCGTTAAAACCGGTGCCAACTCTGGAGCACACTTCGTCAGCACAATTGGGGGGGATTCCGTCAGGCCCACTCGACTTGTGGATGTCCAGGGAGAGGAGTGCATTGCGAACCGAGCACTGTGTGAACTGCACTTCCGGCATGGAGCACTCACACCGCGGGATGGTCGGCGGCGTACTCCCACCGTCATCAAGAGTCGAGTTGGACGCAAATAAAGAGTCTAGAAGATCGGCTTTCTCCTTTGCGGTATGGGCCAGTGAGTCTTCCTCCATGTGCAGAGATGGAAAAGATGGCTGACAGAAATTCCCCTGGACAGCCTTAGCGAGAGACCAGAATGCACGGGCTTCAGAAGGAAGGCAAACTAGTTTCTTGCCAATTCTGCCTATGTGCTCTGACTTTGCCTTGGCAATGACTCTTTTGAAGACCTAGAGGCGGAATTATACTTCTTTTTTATAGCGCTGGTGTTTACATCCCGGGACGCTGATGCGTCAGCCCAGGCTCGGTAGCACTCCTGCTTATAGCATGATGCTATTTTTACAGGAGCGACCAAACCATGGCTGAGATTTGCCTCCAATGGGCACCACAGAGGAAGGAATAAAACGTTCCATACCCTGAAGTACCACATCAGCGACAGAATCCGCAACAACGTTGGGATCGTCCGACGAGAAGCAAACCTGCCCCCAAGGGTAGGATGCAAAGAAAGACCGCATCCCATCCCAATCGGCTGACCCTTTTACAAATCAACCCCAAAATAATTTTAAATTTGGTATACCCAATATGAATCTCCGAAAACAAAATTTAAATGAAAATACCGATGTTTCTATGCGTACCGCACGTCCGATAAGAGATAATAGTAAATGACTCTGGGGTTCCCCAAAATAACGAGATATTCCATAATAACGAGATATTCTATAATAACGAACCCGAAATACCAGCGGAATATTATAATCATGAGATAAATTACTGTGACGCGAACACGTATAATTTAGAAGTGTCCCAATTTGAAGTAGAACCGTATAGTGAAATAGAATAAATAAGTCACAACCCTAATATAATTTCGAATGATACTGAAAATTTTCAGATAGAAGCCCCTCAATCCACCCTCGAAATAATACAAATAAATTGTGATACGATTTTTAAACTCCCGTATATCGAAATCTCGGAAGTTCAGGCTCGTTTTATGATAGACATCGGAAGCACGAGATCTTTTATAAGTACATCAAAGGCAGAACAATATTTCTCCGAACATATTCAAATTATATGAACCTTTCGAAGTCATAAGTAAGCATGAACGTAGCCAACATAACGAAGCTATATATATCACGCTCTTTAAAACATTTAAGAGTTTAGAAAAACATAAATTCCATATATACGATGTCGACACTAGATACGACGGTTTGATAGGTTCGGATCTTTTAAAACAACTTGACGCTTCAATAGATATGAAAAACCAAGTATTGCACACACGTGACACAAATATAGCTATTATATATAACCCCCCATACGAAATTACGTTGCAACCAAGAATGGAAACGCGAGGCAAGGTCCCAACGGATATGCACAATGGAAACGCAAAAAATATATGATGTTAATTTTGGTCAAGGTGTTAGGATGTCAGGTGCTATAGTAAAATGCGTCAATTCATTTTCAGACACGGTGATACAAAATACGTCCGACGATAGTGTTACCATGACGTCCTCTAAACCCCTAAAAGTAACCAAAGAAATTAAAAGATTACAAAATAAGTACACAATATTCTCTAAGCCCCTAAAAGTAACCAAAGAAATCGAAAGATTACAAAATAAGGACACAATTTTCTCTAAGCTCCTAAAAGTAACTAAAGAAATTAAAAGATTACAAAATAAAGACACAATATTTATAAAAGGCACGAATGTTAGTAGAAATAAGGATAAAGCACGTTACGAAAAGGCAGAGGTCATAGGAGATATAGTTAGAAACACAGTACCAGTTAAGTATCACGGTCAAAATACGAGGGCCCCAATTAAGGATATAAAACGTCCTCCACAGATTCACTCTGTTCCTGCTTCAAGTCTTCAGGACCCAGGCCCTTCTACTTCAACCGATTGTCCGAAATTCCGGCATACTACCAATAAAGGAGGGACAAGCTCTCATTAGTAACGATAAGTGATCTTTAGTTAAGATATTAGACTTAAGCTTAATACGTGAGGATCTAGAATTTAATAAGAATCGATACGATAATCTAAATACACATGTAACACGTTATTTTATAATTAACTTGGAAATAAATAATTTAAAAATTTAAAGAGATTATATAAAAAATATAACAATTGAAAAATTCGCCATCCATCAAACCATCTAAAAGGGCTAAACGCAGTATTCTGAATCCTCTCGCGTCTCATAATAAAATCGTGACAGGTAATTTGGACAATGATGATGCCATAAGGTACGATGCTTTAATAAACGATGTAAAAGTAAATCAAGGTCAGCTAAATAGAACAATGATAGTGGTCGCCGAAATGATGAAAACTTTTATTAATGTTACAAATAGTGCAAAATTCAATTTCATACAGCTGGATAAAACTCTTTGGGAAATGAGAAAACAAATTAATATAACAAACAACTCTCAAACGGAACTTAAAATATCTAACGTATATAACCTGTTTCTACATAACTTTCAAACTATATATATATATATATATATATATATATATATATATCAAACTGGATGAAATTGAAACAGCGGTAGCTTTTAGTGAACTGGGAACATTGCACCAGTCTATTATTGACACCGATGAACTCTTGTCATTGTTAAAAATTATTGAACAAAAAAAGTAATCTTGTATTTCCTGTAAAAGTAGAAAACATTTTAAAATTAGAGCAAAGTATACATTTAAAAGTATATGCAAAGGAAAAACAAATAACCTTTATTCTAGATACACCCCTGTTTAATTCGAATACATACATATATTACAAAATTCTTCCTTTACCTAGCACTAATTCCATGAACCAAACATTCTGATGAAAGGGTTGAAAGCAGTGTCACTTCTTCACCCATGTAAAGAAATAGATGACTCACTGTTCCTGTTTGAAGAGGAATATTTGGTTTGGAAGAGGTTGCTTAGGTGTTTGAAATCTCGATGTCGTAGTTAAACCGGGTTACCTCCAACTTATAGGGTAAAATATCACAACTACAAACCGAATACAGACCTACGACGAGTAGTAGCGTCAAAGTTGCGAGATATTCTGGTTCAATCTTGATGCATGGCGATCAAGGCAAAATGAAAATAAAGAATTCCGCAAAATCGTAAAATTCGGTATAGTCTTAATTGTCTTGTTTAAAAGTGAAAAGGTAATGATAAATAGATTTAACCAACATGCGGATAACTGAATATCTACCTTTAAGTGAGCCTTTACATTTGTAAGACGATTTAATACTTGTTTCCGCGAAGAAAGGGAATAGTATATCACTTTGTTAATGAAACGAGCTAGAACAAGTGGTAAAATCAAAAATTTTGAACAACCGACTTCAATACCACCGAAATATGTATTATTTAAGGATAACTTAAAAACTATTGGTCAGATCTTGATCAAATTTATATTATGGGATTTACACGAGAAGTACTAGATTTCAAATAAAAAAAAAGAATTATCAAAATGTGTCAAAAAGTTCTGAGGTAACACACATAAAAATCATACAGTCGAAATAAATACCTCCTCCTTTTTGAAGTAGATTAAAAAGAGTGAGGCTATTTGTTGCGAAATTTATAAATATAGCGTGTTACGTATGGCTCATGTTTATTTTTCGCTAGCATATTTTAATTAAATTATTAACGACCGAATAGTTAATTTTATAATACTTTTTTTTCAATAATCAATTATATTTTGTTTTTTAAATCCCACTAGAACTTTCTTCTATATTTGGGGAGATTACACACATAATTTGCACAGCAACAAACAGCCAGACTGAAAAATTGCTTGTGGAACATTACCACTACAACAAAGGGCGACAAGTGACAAATGCTATAGAAGTAAGTAGAGTAGGCAAGAAACGCAATGGGTAAATTTATCAACCAAATTTTTGATTTATTGAAGATGATCAAATTTAACAGTACCCTTGATCGACGAGCATATATGCGTAGATTTATCCAATACCTTTAAACGAGCAATTGCAACATCTCTTCGCAGCGCCAGTGAATCGAGCCGATCGGCAAGCACTCGGTCGTCGATGATTCAAGCCGCTCTGCGCTGGATGCGGTCAAGTGGAAGGAGCTGGTACTGGGGAGCCCCAGCCCAGAGATGGGAACAGTATTCCATGTGCAGCCGAACCTGCGCTTTGTATAGTTGCAAGCGGTGTGCCGGCATGAAATACTGTCCCACTCTGCTGAGCACGCCAAGATTTTAGAGGCCAATTTGGCCTTCTCTTCCAAGTGACCACGAAACTGCACATCACTCGATATGTCCACGCCGAGGATTCCGATACTGGCTGAGGTAACAAGGGGAGTGCCTTGACTGAACTGAGGAGAAACGACAAAAGGGTTCTTTTTAATATACAAAAGAATATATTATATATATATATATATATATATATATATATATATATATATATATATATACATTATATATGTTATATATATTATTATATAATATATATATACATATATATATATCATATAATCTATTTATTTATTTATTTAAATAGATAGTCTAGATTCGAAATTGCCTCAGGACGTTTTTAAAAAGACTTTATTAAACTTATAACTATTAATGTGCGATACATTACTTATATTATACTACTTATTAATCCGCGATGGATTCTAACCTAAGGCTACATGTCCGATACATGTGCGACCCAAACTATGACTATCCTAATTCTTATTCTAGATCTTTAAGCTAAATAACAGTTATCAGTATTCACAGGAAAGACCACCCACTTCCAAACGCAAGACACCATCTTCCAAACGCAATTCAGCAATCTACGCCCACTCTTACGCTTGAATTGTTATGGTCTCCAGTGCAGTTCCGTGAATACCGTGACGCGTAACTCTTCCCCCCTCAGATTCGAAAGGCGAAGTTTTCCGAGTCCGATAATTTCGATACAAATATTTTTTACATAGGATTACAATTATTATAACTAAAATTACATATAAAATTAATGTCTCGATACTTATGTCCTTCACATTTATGACACTTTCACTTTGCTCACTTTTTACACTATCACTGGTTAATATGTGGTTTAGCTGCTGTAGATTGGTCAGGTCCACGTCATCCAGGTTTACTGTTGCTGGATTTGAAGATGTCTTCATTAACTACTGTGGTGTTTCCGGAAGATTTATTATTGGTAAGGGAGTTAACGGGTACACCTCTATATTTTCATGATGCCTTTTCAGACTGAATCCCTTAATTTTAGCTTCGCAGTTGTCGTCGGCTGAGATTATATATGTCGCAATTAAATTATTGTGTGATATTTCATTTCCACATTGTTTGGTAAGTAATACTGTAATTTTTGAATAGAACATCCATTGATCGGTTACTATTTTCATTATCTTCACATCATCAAACTCTACTAATAGGGGCCGGCATGAGGTGGTGTTAGCTGCAAAACTCATTAGAATGGTAATAAAATTTTTCTTAATTAACATGGATGAATATTCTTCTTTAAACAGGAACAGTGAGTCATCTATTTCTTTACATGGGTGAAGAAGAGACACTGCTTTCAACCCTTTCATCAGAAGGTAGGAGTATTTGGGTACAATAAGGGATGTTTGGTTCATGGAATTAGTGCTAGGTAAAGGAAGAATTTTGTAATATATGTATGTATTCGAATTAAACAGGGGTATATCTAGAATAAAGGTTATTTGATTTTCCTTTGCATATACTTTTAAATCTATACTTTGCTCTAATTTTAAAATGTTTTCTACTTTTACAGGAAATACAAGATTACTTTTTTTGTTCAATAATTTTTAACAATGACAAGAGTTCATCGGTGTCAATAATAGACTGGTGCAATGTTCCCAGTCCACTAAAAGCTACCGCTGTTTCAATTTCATCCAGTTATATATATATATATATATATATATATATATATATATATATATATAATATTCTTTTTGTATATTAAAAAGAACCCCTTTGTCGTTTCTCCTCAGTTTCAAGGCACTCCCCGTGTTACCTCAGCCAGTATCGGAATCCTTGGCGTGGACATATCGAGTGATGTGCAGTTTCGTGGTCACTTGGAAGAGAAGGCCAAATTGGCCTCTAAAATCTTGGCGTGCTCAGCAGAGTGGGACAGTATTTCATGCCGGCACACCGCTTGCAACTATACAAAGCGCAGGTTCGGCTGCACATGGAATACTGTTCCCATCTCTGGGCTGGGGCTCCCCAGTACCAGCTCCTTCCACTTGACCGCATCCAGCGCAGAGCGGCTTGAATCATCAACGACCGAGTGCTTGCCGATCGGCTCGATTCACTGGCGCTGCGAAGAGATGTTGCAATTGCTCGTTTAAAGGTATTGGATAAATCTACGCATATATGCTCGTCGATCAAGGGTACTCTTAAATTTGATCATCTTCAATAAATCAAAAATTTGGTTGATAAATTTACCCATTGCGTTTCTTGCCTACTCTACTTACTTCTATAGCATTTGTCACTTGTCGCCCTTTGTTGTAGTGGTAATGTTCCACAAGCAATTTTTCAGTCTGGCTGTTTGTTGCTGTGCAAATTATGTGTGTAATCTCCCCAAATATAGAAGAAAGTTCTAGTGGGATTTAAAAAAACAAAATATAATTGATTATTGAAAAAAAAGTACTATAAAATTAACTATTCGGTCGTTAATAATTTAATTAAAATATGCTAGCGAAAAAATAAACATGAGCCATACGTAACACGCTATATTTATAAATTTCGCAACAAATAGCCTCACTCTTTTTAATCGACTTCAAAAAAGGAGGAGGTATTTATTTCGACTGTATGATTTTTATGTGTGTTACCTCAGAACTTTTTGACACATTTTGATAATTCTTTTTTTTTATTTGAAATCTAGTACTTCTCGTGTAAATCCCATAATATAAATTTGATCAAGATCTGACCAATAGTTTTTAAGTTATCCTTAAGTAATACATATTTCGGTGGTATTGAAGTCGGTTGCTCAAAATTTTTGATTTTACCACTTGTTCTAGCTCGTTTCATTAACAAATTGATATACTATTCCCTTTCTTCGCGGAAACAAGTATTAAATCGTCTTACAAATGTAAAGGCTCACTTAAAGGTCAGTTATCCGCATTTGTTAATCTATTTATCATTACCTTTTCACTTTTAAACAAGACAATTAAGGCTATAGCGAATTATATGATTTTGCGGAATTATTTATTTTCATTTTGCCTTGATCGCCATGCATCAAGATTGAACCAGAATATCTCGCAACTTTGACGCTACTACTCGTCGTAGGTCTGTATTCGGTCTGTAGTCGTGATATTTTACCCTATAAGTTGGAGGTAACCCGGTTTAACTACGACATCGAGACTTCTAAGCAACCTCCCCCCGCCCCTCCCTGTGATCATCGATGCTGTATAGCATTCGAAACTTCGGGGATTAAGGAAGTTTTAAACGTTTTAAACTTGTTAAAGAAGAATTAAACGCGACGTATTTCATAAAACTAAAGATATTTCTGACTTTTGTAACAGTCGTCTCTTACGACACCTACGGGACGAAATGGGGTGATGGACTCACCTACGCTAGAACACGGTATCTTTAGCTTTTTAAATAAATGTTACCTAAGTTTTTCATTCATTTGAATGCAGTCACCTCCAGTTGACGACAACGAAACACAACGAAAATATCAAGCGGGCGAGAGTCCACTTTATTGTTTTCACGAACAACTTAGCAGTGCTGTAATGGTTTACAGTTACACTATTATTGCACACTTTTAGAGCAACCAATGTACTATCGAGTTACATATTTTCCCTTTTTGTATAAAAAGGACAGCTTGAAATTATTTTTAACTAACTTCAAAAAAGAGGAGGTACTCACTCATAAAATTTTTCTGAATGAACTGATTTTAATGATTCTTTTTTATTTAAAAGCTAGTGCTTTTAAAGAAAAAGCTATCAGTGCATTTCGTGTAGTTCCATATTAATCTGATCAACACCTAATTAATAGTTTTTGAGTTATCCTTAATAATGCGTATTTAATTGTCTTGGAATACATTGATGATATTCTCATTTTATTTATATTGAAGTCGATTATACATGTTTTTTAAATTTTGTTACTTGTTTTCATGCATCACCAGTTATATTTACTTAGAATTAATTAAACCGCGAATTAAACCGTGCAGTGGCTGTGTAAGAATATCCACTATCACATATCATACCGTGAGTGTCCTCGGAGGGGAGAGAGGAAAACAAATCAGGAGATGTGCAGCGCTCTCCTCACTGCAGCTGACAACCCAGTAGCAATCTTTGTGAGAGGCTGAACATAGGCTGCATTGGACTTTTATAGGCTGTAATGGATGAATGGTTAATGATATAGCGCACTTGATTTTTATATCTGTTGTGTAGTGTCACCGGTAGAGATACGAGTATATACTTGTACGCACTGTTGAACAACTTATCATATATTACCTGCTTTCCCAATATGTACACGTCGATAGAGATTTAAGCTTTTTACGACGATCGCGGAAACTTTTGGTTTTTATTGAAAAAATTGTGATATTACCAAAACTTACTTTCATTTGATTGGATTCCAGCTTGATTTGAAATATATCAAATTCAAATCATTGAAGCAATCGAACACTTGCTTCAAATTTCTTTCATAACCAATTTCGCATTAGTCGACATTATAGCGTAAGTTTTGTTACTTTTCTAAACTGTTACTGCTGATATTGATGTTATTTATTTTATAAATTAATATAAAAATAACACTTAAATACTATAAACTATAATAGCAAGACTTCCGTCTTTTTTCATCCTTTAGAAGATATATTCACTAATTATTCAGTGATCAAAAATAATTTAAAATTTAACGCGATAAAAACCTCAACATTAGTTTTGTGAAAAACGTTATCCCACCAGTAGGATTTAATCTTGTTTCGTGGAGGTGTTTCATCTAAAATTGCACAATTATTATTAGCATTAAATAATATTCTGACGCTGAAAATTATTTATAGACTATATAAACACCTGTTACCACCACGCGATATAATTAAGCGCATAGCGAGTGATTTTTTTATAGTATTGATTGATAAACGAGCACACAGTCCACCTTATGGTAAGTAGATGCTGTGGCCCATAGACATTCACATTTATCCTCCATTAAGGATCAACATGCAAATGTTGTCTTGCCTCGGTTCCAGTAAGAAGGATCTCTAGTTCTTTACACACACCATACGAAACACAGCAGCATTGCGCTGCTATTTTATGCCGGTATTCTGTAAGAATATTTCAAAAGTATTAAGTTTCATCAAAGCTTCATTCTATATGTTGAATTCGCATGAATAAAAGTTTGCGTACACTGACATGAAATCAATATGCGATTATTTTAGAGTTGTAACTTAAGTTTTAGGTCGAGCGTCATAGTAAGGCTATCAAATAAAAATAAATAAAATTCAAAGACTTTCTAGCCACCTCGCAATGTACGCAGTTATTGTTATACCAGCAACTTTACAGCCCGTTATTGATTCTTATTTTGTACTACAGTCACCAGTTACCACTTTGTAGGTTTGTACAAAACAGCGATATTGCAAAAGTTTGTTACGGAAAATATTACACCTCTACGGGTTTCACAATAACATTAAGAAATGATCGCAGTATCTTTAAGTTTGTATTTATTTAGGTAATTGTTTTCAAGAATTGCAATTATTACATATTGTTAATTTCAAGCACGCTTCAAAATTGCACGCAATAATTGAGGAAGATGATTATCAGGTGAGATTATTTACAATTTTACAGTTGAAAGCTTTAGAATCTATACGACATTATTTTATAAAACTTAAGTGACAAACGGACATAGGATCCACCTGATGGTAAGTAGCTTCTGCAGGATGTGGAACTTGTAGCGAACTTCAAAAAAAGAAGCCTATCTCATCTTCATTGATCATTTTATCTCATCTTAGTCCTCAGAGATAACTACACATCTGCTACTAAGATGGAATGCTGGCTCTCTGTACCCTTCAGAGCGGCTTAAGCACTGCTGTTTGGAGGTTGAAATAGGTAAGAGTGTGGCGTTCACTCAAACAGGATTTCGGGATTTCCACCAGCTATATAAGTATCAATGTATCCGAAAGCGCCTCAAATTTTGAAGTGAAAACTTATTTAGAGGCGTTGTACACTTTTTGTAATGGGTAAAAAATATTAAACTCGCGTCAGGACACGTGACCTGATGGAAAATTCGTAAGACGGACGGCGTAGGAGATGAAGTATCCTCCTCTCTTTCTACAGCGTGGCAAAAATGTATGCGTGCGCCTGCTGTTTCGTTTAGGCGGCGCAGGGCGCTTGCGCGAATGTAATATAAATTGTCACGTTTGTGTACGATAGCGCAATAAATAAATATTGTATTCTACCACATAAAAACAGTACTTTTATACTGATAATTAAAGCAATTCGTGCAAAATTATTCCCTAACCATTCCAAAATATCGAAAATGCACAACGTTAGTATTCAAGTTTACACTTCTGCCGGCACTCCCGGAGTGCAACCCCTCGTTTTTTTTTCCCTTTAAATAAAGGAATATACATGATAAAGGAAACAAGAAAATGTACTAAATGTGTAGAATTCCTAACCAATCCAATATCGTTGCTGAAGTTTATTTATGGTTACCACAATGAAAGCACAACAGAACAGAAAACTTACGCAATATCACCGTCTTGCAAAATTACGACCAATAACGGAGACCAATTCAGAACAAGTTCTCAAATGGTACGCCATGTAAAAAAATACTAAATCACAGCTGTTAGGTTGGAAGTACAAAAATAAATTTTTCGCAGTAACGCTATGGTTTAAAAGAAGATAATATGTCTGTAGCATGTTGAGTTTTCACAAATTTTAAGTTCCTTTCTTATTCCATGGCTACGGACCTCCCTATAAACACTACAATAACACTATACCTCCCTATACACTTTAATAAGTTTTTTTAGCTTTTATCAATTTAAAAAATGATCGTATATTAAGACAAAATATATGAGCCATTTGTTATTACGTTTTATTTAACTGTTCACTGTGTCACTGTCAAATTGTTTGTTTTGTTTGTTTGTTTTTTAAGAAGCGATATTCCTAGATAAATAAATAGGTTTTAAAAAATTAATGTTTTTAAGCTATAATAAAAACCTTTATTTAATTTAGACTATTTCAAAACTGTTAAATAAATAAATAAACAATAAAAATGAATAAACAAATAAATATCACAACAGCCTTAGATTCATCTTCCTTGGTTTTATTTGAGTTCGAAAGACCTGTCTTTACACATTCAATGTAATTTGATTCTTTTGTAATTTGCGAATTATTATTTTATACAGGCATAACTTCTGTCGTGAAATATATTGATGTTCTACATGATATAATGAGTATGAACATACAAATGTACATGTCCACTTGCTTACAATATTAATGATGATAAATCGTAATTGTTAAAATGACTGGTATTTAATTCTTGCATTGTATGACATCGATAAGACCCCTTAACGAGTATTTCTATTTGCAAAAGAGCGGAAACCAGTTTTGGAAAGTAAGTCTTACAGCCATCACAAGTATATGAATTTCCAAAAACCATTCCATTTAGTTTCTTATGATGGACACATCATAGAAATAATAAGACCGTACCTTGCCCGCCAACCCGTTGGTGCAAAACTGCGGTTGGCAACTCATCCGCCAAGAAATAACTTCTCCTATATTTTTAATATTATAATAGCGACAAATGAGAACACACTCTACCTGATACTAAATTAATGTTGTGGCCCGTAGAAATTTACATCTATCCACGGTGAAAAATCGAAGGCCGGTGGGGCCATGGACCTGAGCAGCAGATTTTAGGGGAGGCAACTTGGAATGAAAGTTAACACCCTTCTTAGTCTTTCTCATTAATTCTGGTTAAAAAAAATTAGAAATTTGAAACCCTTTGTGTCATAAAACACTTTTTTTTTAATATTACGAATACTTTTGAAAGTTCTGAAAATAGCGTTCCGGATATTAAACATAATCTCTAATTATGCATATAAATCAAATTGAAATATCTGTCTCTAATATACAGTCATAACAGTCTTATTTTATTGATTGAGCTGAGAGAGTTATTTGTTTACCATTAAAACATGTATTACCATTTTCAAAGTTTTTGCCTGACTGTCTGACCACGCTAAGCTTGTTTTCTGAATTGATTGGGATACATAAATACCATAAATATATGTAAACTAAAGTAAAGTTACAGCCTATATACGTCCCACTGCTGAGCACAGGTCTGTCACTGGCAAGGAAGTGTCCTTCACGCCTTCAAAATATTTTTTTCTTATTTCTCAGACATGCAGGTTTCCGCACGATGTTTTCCTTCACCGCCGAGCACGTGGTAAATCAGCACTTAAAATTGCAATTAACGTACTTTCCAAGGGTTAGGATAAGTATAAAGAAATAGTCAGTCGTAAGACTGCATGTCAGAAGTGAATAGTTGTTAACTTCACAAACTTGTAAAAATTATTTTTTCGTCATTAACAAATATTTTTTTAGATGGAAGAATTCAATTAGCAGTTATTTTAACTACGTATTAACCCTTTCACTGTCCAGTGCACTACATATAGGTCAATGCTAGTGTCTTACTAATATTTCAGAAAACCGGACAGTAAAAGCGTTAACATAGCAATAAAAGGGCATTGCCCATTTTCGGCCATGGAACGCCCAACAATGTGAATTTGTTAAAAAATTATATTTTTATTTATGGTTATTAATCGCGGTATTCATTTATCCTCAAACAATGGGAATATTTTTGCACAAATTAAAAGTACCGAAAAGATAATAATAAAAATTAGGTAAATCATTATGTCATTAGTTTGTGAATAAAAAAAAGTGTTGCCAATCACAAAACACATTTAAAAAATCGATTCTCTTTTTCGATCGATTATTTACGGTGTCATCATTACAGTGCTAATATAATTTTTAAATAATTATTATGTTAAGATAATTAAACAAGCGAATTACTAGCTGATTTCCAATGAATTCTTTAGAGAGTAACAAATGCTACGACACAATTTAACTGATAATCTTAACCGATCTTCTTTGAAAACAGATAAGAACTGTTATTCTTATCTGTTTTTAAAGAAGATCGGTTAAGTTATTCTTATCTGTATATAACAATACATTTAAAATAGAATCATGTTATGATAATAAAACAAGTTAGTTTCCAGCTGATTTACCATGAATCCTTTAACCTTTTGAGCGCCAAAGTCGCCTATACTTGACCAACACCTGCGGGCCCTGAGCGCCAACGACGTCTATAGTTGACAAAAAACACGGCTCTCAAAAATATGAAATATAGATATCAGAAAAATTTTACAGGTATTTTAATTCTACACTCCTAAAAATAGGAATAACCCAGCAACATGTGACTATAAAAAACAAGTCTTTTAGAGCCACAAGTACTAAGAAACATTGAACTAATAAAAATGGATTTTTATCTAAGCAAATACTATGTCCAGCACGCCAAAGTCGTCTATGGTTGACCGCTAGTGTCAAACGCGGGAGGCATAGATTTCTTGAAAACTATCCAAAATTCAGCTCAATGGTGTTTTTTTTCTATTATCATTGATATTTGAATAAAATTAAAAATTAGAATAATGAAACTATAATTAGCTACATGAATAAAAAATGTTATCAGATCATCTTCACATAATAAATCTAATATCCAGCTCTAGTGCATCTTTAGCGCGTCATCGAAAATCAGTTCACTGGGCACCGTGATCAAGGATAGACGACACCCTGATGACGTCATAAGTGATTACCGAGAAAAGTAGAGCAATGCAACATGAACGATTCCTCAGAACTCATTCGGATTTTGGAAAGCGTCGATGATGATGAATTTTGATTTTTGATTTATGAATTGAATTTTTGATTGATTGGTGAACAAATATGTTTATTTATTCCATGACCAAGATTTTAGTATTATAAGGCTGATTTACCTAGTGCGAATAATTATATACAATTGTTGATTAATGAATAATTTTGTACCTTTTTTAATAATAATACAAAATTACAATTAATGTTTTTTTTTACTTAGGGTGTGAAGAGCAATTTTTCATTTTGTGTTGTGCCATTTTCTTTCTCAGTCTCGAAATATCTAATCAGCATCATATCAAATCCCCATTGTCATAAGAGTGTAAGACTTTTCTTCTGTGCTTCACTTGGCCTACGCCTTCCCCGACACATAAAATATTATGAATCGATGTCTGTATATTTCGGTTAGATCGATTTTGAAATCGATACACAACACTCTAAGAATGTTTCAAAAAGGAAGGTCAGCTACGCCGTTGTCGTGCAGTCGTGGCAGTGTCGTCATTAGGATATAGAGTAGTGCTGTGGTTTACTACTATTTTATTGTTATTGTTTGTTTTTATTTATGTTTATATGTACAAAGTACATATATAAAAAGAGTGGAAGACAGCACAAGATTAAATAAAACATACAGTTTATTAAGTCATTTATAGCATAAAAAACCAACAAAAACAAGTTATTTCACGTTATCGATATATCAACTCTTGGCAACACTATTTTGTTTTGGCGCTTTGGCGTACAGGACACGGTAATGCGTTTTTGGCGTGGCGCTCAAACGGTTAAAGCTTAACAAAACGCAACTGCACAATTTAACTGTTCCTAAAAATACATTTCAAATAGCATTTAAATAAATAAAGGAAAATATATTTTAAAAAGCCTGCAGAACTTAAAGCGCCTCAAAGATTATTTTTTTAACGATATTATTAATCGAATCAAAATCGATATCCTTTCATCGATTTTATGTCAGTTAAGTGGCAACATCGAGCCTGACAGCTAAGCTCTGTCATAGAATGAAATCACAATTCAGTTCACAACTATAGTCATATATATAAATAGTCACATGTAGAATTCATTTGCGTGTTATTTTGTTTGTTTTTATTTTTGTGAATTTGTTATCGAAGTAACGAACAAGAGTTATAATTGGACTCTGACATTTTTCCCTCCCTACTGACCACGGCCTGAACATGGACCCCGCACCCGCTTCCTTCAATAACCCCTGCACGAACTTGGACTCGATATCCACTGTTAATGTTAACAATGATCCCAGCTTCCACGCCGGCCAGACTTCTTCCCAGCCCTCGGTAACTCATTCAAGAGGACATTTTCGCTGTGTAAATTGTTGTTTAAATGCAGCGAAAACACGAAGGCATTTCTTGGAAATTCCAGAACTGCGAAATCTTATACAAGAATGGGTTCGACCACAGCAGATAAATAGTTACAATCATGTGTCATGTCTTCCTTTTCTTCATTCTACAATTGTAGCAATGCTTATTAACTGAGTTGTCTTATAATTATATCAATAGATATAATAATTATGGCTTCTTTATTAGGTACAAGTTTCGAGTGATAGTGTAGTATGCCACGCATGTTGGACTGCAGCCTGGAATCAAATACGACATCCAACTAGCGAACAGGAAAATTCACCAAT
The DNA here is from genome assembly GCA_907164705.1 of Parnassius apollo. NCBI lineage: Eukaryota > Metazoa > Arthropoda > Insecta > Lepidoptera > Papilionidae > Parnassius > Parnassius apollo. The sequence goes on from CAJQZP010001130.1 coordinate 814,820, forward strand.
TATTAGTCATGGACATGTATGTATCAGCTGCGGCAAGTCACTTTTAAGAATAAGATCACACACATTGTTTGGGTCTGATTCTCCACGTGAGGAACTCATAAGGAATGAAATTGCCCATCAAATTGCACCACGTGAGGTACGTGTTCAACACTTTTTAATTTATTAAGTGTGTGTGCTCATATCTGATAGTGATACATGTTTTTACTCTGATTACATTTACGCAAACTATATCTGACAAACATACAAGCTTATTTATAACATGGCGATAAGATTAGCTTGTCACCACCAGGTGGAGTGCTACCGTTTTTACCAACTACCAAGTAATGAGACAATTGATTTTTCATTGTTTTTGGACCACTGGTACTTTTTAAGTGCTTAATTATTAAATAATATAGGCCATTAAATCTGCTTTTGTGCAGTAACAATTAACTTGATAAATATTTTATATTTATTTAAGTTTAAAGGAAACAAATCTATTTTATTAAGCTATTGCATAGCTTCTATCGCGGGCCTTGAGTGCGGGAAAATATAGAAATTTTGTAACGAAAAAACCTCACGCTCTTCGACGGGCACGGAGGTGTGGCTTGAAGGCCGTGCATTGTCTAACGATGGTCTAACGTCGTTTCTTTTCCTCAGTCTTCGACACGGTGTTTGTGTATAAAGTGTTTTGAAATTTTGAATATGAATGAACAAAGTGCATTTATTATTAATGAAGAAAGTCACGAAAAAATAGTGAAAGAAAATGAGTGAGTACTCTATATACATACCTACATTTTATTATTATCACAAATGCAGTACTAATATTGAATTGAAAATATAATACTGCTATAAAGATAACCTAATTTTTTTATATTAAAATGAGCGATATTAAAAGTAGCCCTCTTCATATACACACAAACACACACACGCGTATAGTTTAAATTCTCAATTTAGATTCTCAATATGTATATATATACTCGATTAACCGGACTAATTGTTGCCGTTAGGGATTCGGATAATCGAAAATCCGGATGATCGAATGTATGAAGAAGAGCGGGTTTTGTGCATTTGTAGTACATATGTACATACATAATGTTATGTGTTTATTAAAAACAACAATTTCAACGAAAATCAATGTTTATTAAGAAATTGTTATTTTTTAATAAACATTGATTAAATTCCATGAAGAGATATAAATCTATATAACCATCCGTTACTTGCGACAAACGAGCCGCCGTCACCTAATTTTTTATTTAACTGTAATGCTTTTTCACAAAGCAAAGGGCCAGATATCATTTGCCCAGTTGATCGTTTTTGTAAAAACAAACAATATAAAGCGTCTTCTAATTGCCAATTTACTCGCGGACATAGGTCCTTATGTCCGGGACGGGGGTTTGTTAGCGCCTGATAGTAGATCGTCTTATCTCAAGCGATGTGAAGCGACGATTAGTGAGGTGCGGGAGGGGGTGGCTAGCTGCATTTGTGCGCGCGGTCGGTCACCCCTAAAGTTGGGCGTTATAACATACAACAGATAATATATTTCATTATATATTTTTAATCTTACAACACATTAGAATAATGAACCATTGACTGTTATAATATTATATTCATTATCGTTAGAAAGCGTCATCTGTTTACGTTTACGGTCCAACCGTCGCGTCGGCCGAGACAATGGGAGTCAATAAAATACTACCTACATTCATTATGCCACAAGGATTGCGTATAGCTTACACTAATTTAAACTCTAAGCTAACTTAATAAGAGCTTATTTTACTAACACAAACGCGAAGCCGGGTTGTTCATATATTGAAAGTCTCCTTGTTTTGTCTTAGACTTATGTTAATAGAGCGTGCCATTTGAACTTAAAGACAATTAATTGGACAATAAATAATAAGTGACAAATCTTGCCGTGGAGCGTGGAACTGAGTAGTTGCGCGTCTTGTTAATATAATTGCCGTACGGCCGCCCTGACGTATGTACTGCGCGAACCTGAGTTTTTTGCGACGCGGTCCGGTGATACAGTATTTTTCACAAATAGTGAGTTCGTTATAACGCGGGTTCGGTTAAATCTGGTTGAATTTGATTGGATTAACCTAAGTAACTTGAATTAATATCAAAGAAAAAGAAATACTGCGTAAGTTGATACAAAATGCTATGCAATAGCTTTACCGCGGCAGTCCCCGAGTGCCACACGTCTTTTTTTTTTATTTTGTTCACTTTTCCACTTTTGTATTTAATATTATTTCAGTTGCCATCGTCATCTCGTGTGTGTCATAATTGTTGGCGAAGGTTTGATAGAGCAGCATCACATTCAACTGCAGAACGGGAACTATCTGCATCATCTAGTTCATCCTCGTTGCAATCTGAAGTCGGTAATGTATTGCACCCAGATCAACAAAGCTTAGATCATATATCACATAGTATACTGCTGCCTAATTATGTAAGAGCACCACTAACACAAAATCAATGTTTTTCTCCTGGTTGTAACGACTCCAATCGACTCATCGTTCCAACAGCGTTGCGGGTACGTCTTTTTTGCGATTACAATTACTATGTACCTCCAGAATGTAGAATCTGTTACTACCATTTAAATAGTAACTCTTGGGATTTACTTTTAGAATCAATATATAATCCTATTAAAACATTTAGTGCAGCACAAATTGAAGATTTTGCTACATTATTGAAAGATAATATGCACTATACATAATCATATAGACTTTGAAAATATTGACAGTATGCCTGAGCACACTGTACATTATTATCTAGGCTTATCAAAGGCACAATACCAACAAATTCTCTCTGTAGTTCCTAGACTGTCAAGTAAACATAGGGGTTGTTTTGCACTTGCTGCATATTTAATGAAGTTAAGAATAGGAGATAGTGACGAACGCATGTCAGCATTATTGCAATTACCAAGATGCACATTAGAGCGGCTTATAAATATGGCCCGCGAAATAATTAATCAGGATTTTGTTCCCATGAATTTGGGCATAAATCATATATCCCGAGCAGAAATAGCTCAAAGAAATCTTCTCATTCTAAATGGACTTTATGGAGGAGAAAATAGGAGGCCTGTCATAATTGCCGATGGTACATATATATACATAGAAAAAAGTTCCAATTATTTATATCAGAAAAAAACTTACTCATTACACAAATATAGCAATCTTATTAAGCCTTTCCTTTTTGTGTGTAGTGATGGTTACATCATAGATGTTTTAGGCCCTTATCCTGCAACAACCTCAGATGCGGATATCATAAAAAATGAATTTGGTAATGAATCCAGTTCATTAAGGCAATATTTTGAATCTGGAGATGTATTCATCCTGGATAGAGGCTTTTGGGATTCATTGCCTCTTTTAGAACATTGTGGTTATCAGGTACATGTACCTTTGTCTCCACCCGATGGTGAATCTCAGTTAACGACTAGAGAAGCTAATAAGTCCAGAGCCGTGACTATGTGTCGATGGGTAGTCGAGGTGGTGAATGGCATTTTTAAAACTCAATTTAAAATATTTCGCCAAAATTATTTTAACAGGGCTTCTAAACATTTGATGATAGACTTTGCTGTGGCTGCTGCTCTAATTAATAAATTCCACACTAAAATAAGGACAGGGATGATGCGGCTCAAATACTTGAAATAGTTCACCAAAATATGGAGACAAATAATGATTTTTCTGAGTATGTTAGGGAACGAAATCTAAATAGAGCTAGAGCAGACTTTAGAAATATAAATGTAGACTCTGAAAATGTTAGGGAATTTCCTGTTTTAACTTACAATGATTTAATATTCATTGCTTGTGGCACATACCAATTAAAGCAAGCTCGCTCCTATTATGGTGAGCATATTAGATTTAATGGTTGCTATCGGATAGAACTATGTAACAACCACAGGAGCAGCATTACGGAAGGAATAATCTTTACTTACGGCTAGAATCGCAAGTCGACACATCAGTCGTAAAGTATATTTTATATATATTTTAATTAGTGGCAATGATTCTGGTAGAAGTGCAATTAAAAAGTATTGTTGCAATTGTATTGTCGGCCGTCGAACGGTAGGATGCTGTGCCCATGTTATGACAGTAATTTGGTATTTGGGTTGGGCACGGCATCAGTCTAATATTTCGCCTCCTGCTCAATTCCTGGATAATGTATTGATTGTGTATGATACAAATGTTGTATAAGATTGTATATATAAGATAAGATTCTTCGTACGTGGTAGGGTCATACTGCAGTTATAGTTGTAGCATGAATGGGTCGGCTCTACCAGGGAAGGACCACGCCCTCACAGAGTACCAGCGTAAAATAGTAGCTTAATGCTGCTGTGTTTCGGATAGGGAGTGTAGAGAACCAGAGACCCTGGTAACAAGGCATTCCATCCTAGTCCCCACGGGTGGCAACGCATCTGTATTTTGATTCGTAATCTAGGATAGATGTTAATGTCTATGGGCCACAGCAACCACTTACCATCAGATGGACTGTGCGCTCGGTTGTCACGCTATCCTATAAAAAAATCATAAAATAAATTAAAGATCTGATCAAAACTTGATTATGATATTAGTTAGTTAGTTTACGACGGGCTGTTTTGCGCAACTCCACGTCTAAGCGTGTATTTTGCATGTGGGCAGGAATAGTGTGATTATTAAAGGCAAGCAATAGTAAAAAGTTATATATAATTCCTATAATATAATAATAATTAAGTTAATTTGCGTCGACCCCCTTAATTCCCTTACATACATTAGTGTTTAGGAGAAGGGATGTGAGGCTAATGGGTCTCTAGGATTTAGGATTTGCGTATACACTCCTACCTGGTTTGGGTATGAATGTGACTTTCACTTTCATACCCAAACCCTTGGAACACATCTCATTATGACAACAAGTCTGCCTATTAAGGCCTTCTCCCCCCCCCCCCCCCCACCACCACAGTAGGCGTGCTGGGAATCTGCTGACAGGTCCTGCTAACTTATTGGGGAGGAAATTATGAATTTTTCCTGCGCCCTCTTTTCCCAAAAGAGGGTCGCTTCCGATACGGCATAAGAAGCTTAAACAGCCAGTTCCCAAAGGCGGTTTTTAGAGGGTATGACTTAGGTTCCCCCGGTAGGCATTGAGTCCCTCATAATCACGATAGACCGGCTATCGTGGTATGCGTAATGCATTTTCCGCCTCCCTTCATAAAGGGTAGCCCTTTCCGATTGCTTCGGGCGCAAAAAAAAAACAATGGATTTTATCCATTGTTACCACTCTGTGCTAAATTCCATTCCGTGATTATGATATTATATTAGAGGCAAATAATTCCTTAGCATTCCAAGATGTGTTAGTCATCCGAAATTCTATTAACACCATAGACACTGTATATAGAAAAAAGTCCCATACAAACCAATATTTAAACGGTGAATCTCACCATCATCCTTCACAGTTAGCTACCGTGTGCAACTCTTTGTTACAGAGAGCACAAGGGATCTGTGAGCGCAAACACCTGGCTGCCGAGCTTCAGCACGTCAAGCAAGTTCTGCAGGACAACAAGCTTCGGGTCCCGCACCTATGTCACAGTGACCGAATGAAGTCGGGCACAGTCGAGCATGTGCCTGCTGTACTATCATATTTCAGAGGTGTTACGGACAAGATTGGCTACATCTTGAAGCGAGCTCCTATTAGTACATTCTACAAGCCGCTGAAGAAGATACATATAATATCAGATTTGATAGACCACAAATCCTCGCGAAAGAACATCGATTCCTGCCAAGGATGATATGTGAGGCTATTGAAATTAAAAACATTCTAATTTCAATAGAGAAGGAAGCTGGGTACTCCCACCTGTTTGGGACCCTGTAATTAATAAAATTAAAACTAAACCCAAGCATACCACGCAAGACTTCAAGACAGTAAGTTCATTCTGCGTATATCGGACCATAAATAGTTATTAAAAAGCTGAAGTTACTACAAGTTAACACTGATTTCGGTACACCAGTCACCTCAATCCCCCATGACCATGTGTGCTGGAAAGCACCCGAAACGTCGGGAATTAAAAATTAAAGAAATTAAACGCGATAAAATCGGTAAAATTAGTTTTTAAAAAACTGTATTTGTGAAAATAAAAACTTTTATATCTTAAAATTCCCGACTTTTTATAAACCAATTTCTTAACCATTTCATTCTTTTAATTGTATATTATCATATCTATATGCTTTTATATGTGGGCACCCATGGCCGAAATGTCTATGAAGAGTGGGCAATGCCCTTTTCATATATTGCGCTGTGTTCGCGCCACTCGCGCGCGACGATTGATTCCCTGATTCGCTTTCTCTCTCTCATTCATTGATTCGGCGCGAGAGCAGTATCGCGTCAGTCGCAACCCTGGAAGGGAGTTACGCGCCGCCCTCGTTCGAAAAAAGGTGTAAGAAAGCGCGTCCGCGACCTTCAGCTCATCGGCTCGCGTTAATTACGTATGTATTGCCGGCCGGTATCTAATATATCTAAATGATAATCATTACGAACAATTAAACATTGAAGTGAAAGTGACAGTGTATGATATAAGACATTAATTGCACGTGTATACATTTAACGGCATAACCAGCTCAGGAGCGTGCCAGCCACCCAGCACCATTCATTTATCATCCGCCCATCTGCATTCAAAGTAAGTGCACACCCTTACATTTCCTCTCCAATTTCGTTCAACCCGCGATTCAGCTCAACGTCGATGTGAGGCTTTCCCTCACATTTTCTGGTCCTTCAAGCATCTGGACCAGCGACCCCTGCTCATTTTACGGTCCTTCGATTATAAGAAATAAGCCCCTATGGATAAACAGTGTCCTAAGATCGAGAAATAAACCCAACCACACCCATAAAGTTACCCACATTTCTCTCAACAAAATATTAAAATCTTTTAAATAGATAAAAATTTCTTAAGTATGTAATCATATAATCTCAGCCCATATATTAAAATTTATTAATACATATTTAACATTAACATTTATTAGAAAATAATTCACATCTCCATACATTGTTTCTCTTTAAGTAGGCACTAAGCTAACGCTTTCGAATATAATATTATATCGAGTCACAAGTATGTAAAATTGTTACAAAATAACGTCTCGTATTTCAACAAAAGTGTTTGATTGCATCATTTTTAAACATATAATATAATTAAAAGTTCATGAAAAAGTGTTAACAATCGGCTCAACACTGCCCTTTATTGTACGATCAGCTGAGTCGTAGGTAGGTCAAGGACTCGCCGTCCCGTCTCGATCATTTGTAGAAAAGAAGCAAGCGTTAAAATATTTTGTTGTTTAAATTAATAGGTAATAAGTAAATAGTATTAATATTATTAATTATATGTACTTAGCCGTGGTAGCTCAGTGGTTAACGCTCGCTGTAAATATAACAGAACGCGAGTAACCCGGGTTCGATCCCCGCCGGCACCAATGAAATTCTTAATTGCAATTTTAAGTGCTGATTTACCACGTGCTCGGCGGTGAAGGAAAACATCGTGAGGAAACCTGCATGTCTGAGGAATAAGAAAAAAAAATATTTCGAAGACATGTGAAGTTCGTCAACACGCATTTGGGCAGCGCAGCGGACACTTCCTTGCCCTAAACCCTCTCAGAAATGAGGGGAGGCCTGAGCCCAGCAGTGGGACGTATATAGGCTGTAACTTTACTTTACTTTTACTTACTCGTGTTATTTCTTTCTCAATAGGCATTATTATTAATTTCGTATATAAGTTTTTTAATATTATTTTCCTTCTGGTGACTAATACACGGCGATTGAATTGTAATATGTTCGTTGCAAAAATTATATTGCCTGTTTATTCTACTATTAGTGTTAACTTTATTGGGAAAAAGAGCAGGCGATATCGTTAACGTACAGTTGGGTAGTAGCGAGTTGCGCAGCGAGGGGAAAATTAGTTTCCTCGCGTTTAGCTACATCATGAATGGTTCGGATGGCTATGAAGGGACTAGATCGTAAACCAAAGCATACGCGTTAGAAAAGTGAAATATCTTAGCGATTCTCTATTATCAAAGCAGTATATTATTTGTTGATAAGGTCGATCTTCCTCACGAACTACAATCTTTAAATACATTTGACGTATATCAGCAGTTGCGGCGATTTCGAAAAAGGCGAAAGTTTAATAAGATTTGAAATAAATTACACTGTAGCGGCGGTCTGACGTGTAAAATATCATTTAACGAGACTCCAGAGTCGGAGTAAGTGCTTGCGTCAAGGACAATGCGCAGTTTGGAAGTAAGCTTATCCTCGCGGATCACCCCATGGTACGGTATGATGTAACCCTTGCTATAATTTTGCGGTTCCAGAATTTCTTTAAGATAACCCTTAGATAGGTACTCACGGATGATTTCATCATATTGCATTGAACAATCCTTCCAGTGAGCATACAGAGCAGACGTGTTGCAAAGTAATTTAATAATTCGTTAATTTTAGTGAAGCAAAAACCAACCATCGCGCTTAAACATTAAAAACTACTTTGGCATCACTCAAGCTAGAACTGAATTATTAATTATACCAAAAACGTGCGCAACGGGCAGCAGCTCCCTTCCTCACACCCGCGGGTAAGCAGCACAGTTGCATTTTTCATCTCTTACACCAAACACAAAACTCATTGCGTGTATTTAACCTTATTGACAGTAAATAAGCAACATTTTCCATTAACAATGAGCGTAATGAGATCTCCAACAAAAACAGGCGGTTCACAGCCAGATCTAACCAAACTGCGTGACTCAGAAACTAAACAAACTACAGTGCGTAAGCGTAAACAACCAGATACGGACTGCAGTTGCGTCAAAAATATTACAGATTTAAAGGGTGACATTACTAAGTTATTGAATGAATTTGTACAATCTCAAAATGCACATATGATTTTATTGCGCGAGGATGTTGTTCAGATTAAAACCCAAATGGAAAACATACGAATCACTACGGAATACCTAGTTACAGAACACAGTAAAATATTAGATGAGATAAACGATTTAAAAAATGAAAAAAAACCCTAAATGAGCAAAAAATTAAAACCCTTGAAAATGAAATAGATACTTTGAAAAGAGAGGCATGTACAGAACCTATCAATTCACTACCGATAAACCTACGTGAAAATCTTATACGTGAAGCTAATGAGAAAACTAATAGAGAGAAAAATATTATAATCGTTGGTGTTCTCTAATTGCATGGATCAGTTAGGGAAGAAAGGTGTTTACACGATGAAAAGGAAGCCTTCAATATTATTAGCGAAATCACGAAAACTATTCACAATCCAATAAAAACATCACGGATCGGAAAATACAAAATAAATAATAACCGTTCGATGAAAGTCTACCTGGATTCATCAGTGACCGCAAAAGAAATACTGAGAACTAAAAATAAAATAACAAACAAAAATATAAATATATTTTCGGACCAGACCCCCCTCGCAACAATTGTACATGAAGGAGCTTAAAAATAATCTCCTTAAACGGCAATAGAATGGCGAATCCAACCTTATAATAAAATACATCAACGGATATCCAAAAATTGTTTCATCTTCAAAAAACTAAAAGTCCCACTACAATGTCCACAACCTACCCTACTTAGTAATAAAAAACATGAACAAAATAACACATACGAAATAAAAGACACATATGATAATATCAAAACACTGACATTAGAAGCATTATTCGACCTGGTAAGCTCGACGAACTAGAATGCATTATTAAATCCATTGCTATGCCAATACACTTAATTTTACTAACTGAAATATGGATAAAAACAGAACAAGAAGCAAACAGAATACAAATTCCTAACTACCGGGTGCTTCAAAAAAATGTATACACACTTTGAACTTCCATAGAAAATTTATTTACCGTTCTACAAAGTTAAATTTCAGGAAAATAGAAAGCTGAAAGTCCAATGTAAATGAATTATAAATAACAAATGTTAATACTGTTCAAATTGGTGACCTGCAGCATCAATACAATTCTGAGTACGAGTCACCACAGATTCTGTACATCGTATCAAAACGTCCAATGAGATTTCTCTACACACTGCTTGAATCTCATTCCAAAGAATGTCTAGGTTACGTGGTTTACGTTTGTACACCTCATCTTTTACTGTGCCCCACAAGAAGAAATCCAGTGGTGTAAGGTCTGGAGAGCGTGCTGGAAACTCGATTGGCCCCCTGCGTCCTATCCACTGGCCCGACAAATTTTGATCCAGGTAAGCTCGTACGTCCCTGTGAGCACCATCTAGTGCGGCGGAGCACCATCTTGTTGAAAATAAAAATCATCATTACCGTATAATGCACGAATGGCAGGAAATATGGAATCAGCAAGCATTGTTAGGTAATTAATACCAGTTACAGTGCCTTCAAATCGAAAAGGTCCAATGAGTCCCCTTGAAGACAAACCGCACCACACATTTATACCAGGCAAATTTACAGCTTTTTCAATTGTAATGTGAGGATTTTCTTCACCCCAGTAAACACAATTGTGCCTATTGACAGTTCCATTAAGTTTGAATTGGGCTTCATCCGACAAAATGATGCTACCCATAAATCCCGGTTCACGTATCCCGTATCACGTAATAACCTGCTTACGTTCTTCAAAACTCAAACGTACGTCCCCCATGTTGATATTACAAATTCCAACTGATAATATAACATAGAGGGACTATTATGCTGGCACCTGGCGAAGAAATATAACATTAGCCTTGTAGAGCGGAAAAATTACAATAGTTTAAAGTGTGTATACATTTTTTTGAAGCACTCTGTATACTCATTATTATAACTACAGAGTAGCTACCAGAGGAGGTGGAGTTTCCATTTTCATACATAACGATATAAAGCATAGCCTAAGTGAGCATAAATATGCTCACAATAACAATTGCTTATGGATTACACTCAACAAATTTAAAATAGATGTCGGACTTGTATATAAACCTGGGGACTCTAATATTAATGATTTTCTACAAGATTTTGAATCACAATTATTACACAGAAAGAGAGCTGTTGTGTTCGGTGACTTCAATCTAGATTTACTTACGGTTGACAAAAACACGAAGAGATTTATGAATGTAATATGCGAATCTGGTTACACTATTTTAAATAAAGTGGAAAAAGAATACGCTACTCGTACAACAGCAACCACTAATACTATTTTAGATCATGTGATTTCAAACCTAAGAGACAGAAGCTTTCACTTAGCTATACATGATTCGACAATATCAAACCATAAACAAATTTTTGTAGGAATAAAGAAATTTAAACAAGTTCCACCACAACGAGTAAAATATGAAGTTATTAATTATGATCTTTTGTACAAATATAGTGAGGAAGAGTTTTGTGACACTAGAAATGATAGCAAGGAGTTTTACAATCTTAATGAATCAATAAAAAAGTTATAACTAAAAGTAAAATCAGTAAAATAAAAATACAAAACCAACCCCAAAATGATTGGATAAATATCAAAATTATTAATAGCATACATTCTAGAAATAAACTTTGGCAAAAACTTAAAAAAATGCTCGAATAATGAAAAAAGAAAAGCTCATAAAGCTACATAAAAAAGCAAGAAATGAAGTAACAACACTCATAACTAAAACAAAAAGTGAGTACTACTATAATTCATTTAATATCTGTAAAAATAACCTAAAAAAATGTGGAGGCTTATTGAAACCCTAACAAAAAATAAAATAAAAACGGATAATATTCCTCCAAAACTAAATACTCTTTTAGGAGAAATAACAGATGGAAATCGTATTTGTGAAGAATTTAATTTGTTTTTCGCAAAAAATTGGATCGGTCTTAGCTAACGAGATAACAAACTTTTTCGGAGGTAAATAATTCATACATTTTTAGTAACAAACATAAAAATGCAATTAATGAACTATCAAATTTCCAAAAATGTGACGAATATGAAGTGGCTAAAATAATTGACCAACTAGACCCTAATACGAGCTCGGGAATAGATGGCATTACAACAAAGGTAGTCAAGTGTATTAAGGACTTAATTCTTATAAGGCTTACTTCTTGTATAAATGATTGTCTCGAAAGCGCAATATTTCCAGATGAACTGAAAATAGCTAAAGTCACACCTATATACAAATCAGGTACGAAAAGTGACCCCAGTAACTACCGTCCTATCTCTGTCTTACCAGTAGTTTCCAAAATTTTTGAAAAAGTAATATATAACCGCTTAAACATATACCTAACATCAATTAACTTTATTTCAAACTGTCAATATGGTTTCCTAGGTCAAATACCTTAGCCGCAACGGTAGATTTAATTACCAAAATAAAAAAAACATTGATGCAAAAAACTTAGGGCTTGGAATTCTTATTGACCTAAAAAAAGGCGTTTGATTCAATAAGTCACTCACTATTTTTAAAGAAACTTTCTCATATAGGTATTAACGGCCATGCCTTAAAAATTTTTGAAACTTATCTAAATAAAAGATATCAAATTGTAAAGATTGGTCACTATCAAAGTTCCCCACAACCCATTAAGTACGGTATTCCCCAAGGCTCTATATTGGGCCCACTTATTTTCCTGATTTATATAAATAACATAACTGATTTTAAATTAAATGGCGAAATTTCTTTATATGCAGATGATGCCTGTATTTTCTACTTTGGACGTTCCATAGAAGAAGTTATCGCACGAGCCCAAGTAGATCTAAATATAGTACATAAATGGTTCCAATCCAATTTGCTTACAATAAATACATCAAAAACCTCGTACATGATGTTTAAACCCAAAAACAAAAACATTTGCAGTTATTCCCCTCTCACCATTGACAACTCTACAATACACGAGTCAGCCGAAGATAAATATTTAGGCCTAGTACTAGATAAAACCTTGTCATGGAAGGGTCATATAGGCAAAATAAGATCGAAACTATCTTTGAAATAATACTAGTTTTTACGGAATTTATCGCGTGTATTTAACTTTTTAATTACCCGACGTTTCAAACGCTTTACAGCACTCATGGTCACGGGCAGGACTGAGATGTTCAACGTCCATATGTCATAGTTAACCGCGGTTACCATAGATTAAAATTTAACTTTTGTTCCGATCTATGCAGTATGAACTTATGGTATCTTGAAGTCTTGCAGTTGTATGCTTGGGTTGGGATTTAATTTTATTTATTATAGGATCCCAAGCAGATGGTAGCACCCAGCCATCTTCTCTATTGAAATTAGGATGTTTTTTGATTTCAATAGCCTCGCGAATCATCCTTGGAAGGAATCGGTGTTCTTTAGCGAGGATCTGCGGTCTATCAAATCTGATGTAGTGACGGGGGCGATCCTGTACGTGTTCACAGACTGCAGACTTCCCGGAGCGTCGATTCTTCACATCAGCTATATGTTCTTTAACGCGGGTTTTTATTGATCTTTTAGTTTGTCCTATGTAGGAGAGACCACATTCACAATCAAGCTTGTACACTCCTGCATCTTGCAGAGGGACATTACACTTGACCGATGGTAAAAACTGACCAGTAGCCAATCTTGTCAGTGACTCCTCTAACATATGGCAGTACAGCAGGTACACGCTCGACTGTGGCCGGCTTCACTCGTTCACTGTGACGTAGGCGCGGGACTCGAAGCTTGTTGTCATGCAAAACTTGCTTGACAAGGTGGAGCTCTGCAGCCAGGTGTTTACTGTCACAGATCCCTCGTGCTCTCTGGAACAAAGATTTACCCACGGTAGCTAACTGTGAAGGATGGTGGTGAGAATCACCGTTTAAATATCTATCTGTATGGGTCTTTTTTCTATACACAGTATGGCTCAAGGTGTTATCAGGATTCCGAATTACTAACACATCTGGAAAAGCTAAGGAATTGTTTGCCTCTAACACCATTGTGAACTGAATTTTAGAATTTATAGAGTTAAGATGGTCTAAAAATGCAGTTACTTTATCTAAAGGTAGAATTGTGAAAGTGTCGTCTACGTACCGCTTGTAGAACCTTGGATTTATGGGAGAACTAAGCAGGGCTTTCTCCTCAAAGTCTTCCATGAATATGTCGGCGACAATGGGAGATACAGGTGAGCCCATCGCCACACCATCTACTTGCTTGTAGAACTCCTCCTTCCACAATAGGTAGCCAGATGTAAGGCAGTGTCTGAGTAATACTGCATATTCTACGGGCATGTTGTTTTCTTCCAGCCTTCTAGTTACAATTGAGATGCAGTCTTCAACAAGTAAGCATGTAAACAAAGACTGCACATCAAAACTGACCATAATTTCATTGTCTGCCAGATGTAGGTCTTTAATCTCGCTGACAAAATGGTAGGAATCCTTTATGTGTGCTCTTGTATGTCCCCTGAGTGGTGAGAGTATTTTCGCTAAGTGTTGAGCCAATCTGTAAGTTGGTGAATCGATTTGGCTCACTATGGGACGTAATGGAGCATTGGGCTTGTGTATTTTTGGTAACCCATACAATTTTGGTGATTTGGCGCACGTAGGTATTATCCATTTTACGTCCAGATTTAATTTTTCGGAGTGTTTCTTTATGAGGTCACTAGTTGTTTTTAGTGTGCTATTTGTTGGGTCGTGTTTAACCTTTTTATAAGTACTTATATCCGACAAAAGTTCTTGTATTTTAGAATTATAATCCGACGTGTATCCATGACTACCGTGGCGTTTCCCTTATCTGCGCGGAGAATCGTAAGTTCATGTTTATTGCGTAGGTTCTTTAACGCTACAAATTGGTCTTTGGGAAGATTCGGTTTAGGCACTGAACATCGACGTAACATAGACGAGATGTCTTGACGTATCGCCTCCAAATCTTCTTTCCGCATATTGTTTTTAAATAAACAGTCCTCGACACTACAGATAATTTCTTCGTACGGTAATTTGCGGGGTGTAATTGCAAAGTTGAGGCCTTTGGATAAAACCCTAATTGTTGCATCATCCAGTGTTTGTTTTGACAGATTATAGAGCGCGATTAATCTATGATCTGTGTTTGTCAATGGTTGCTTTCGGTTAATATTTAAATCATTACGAAACTATCTTCTCTACTGGGTTCACTTTATGGTTGTATTCGATGCCTTCCTTACCGTGTTCGCCGAACAATTTATAATGCTTTAGTCAAACCACATCTGGATTATCTAGTTGAAATTTGGGGGTGCACCTACAAAACAACATTAAAGGACCTACAAATAAACCAAAATAAAATATTAAAACTATTATTCAATTGTAACTTCTTTACACTTACAGACAAACTGTACAGTGAAACCAAAATTATGAATATTTATCAAACATATTGCTATAATACTTGTATTCTAATAAAGAAAATTTTAGATAATAAAATACACACACAATTAAAATTTATAACAAATAAAGGCAAAGGAAAGAAAGTACTTCGCAACACTAATAATATTTACATACCTATGGTACGAACAAACTATGGTAAGCAGAGCATACTTTTTGATGGAGTTAAAATATATAATAAACTACCACAAGAAATAAAAATATTAAATAGTTTTAACATCTTTAAAAGTAAAACAACATATAATGAATAAGTTCTAAATCCGACCCTGTCCATATGCCGACCGCTAATCGGTAACGATAAGAAATACCTTACTTACTACCCACCTTATCTATTACTATCTACTAAAAGATTGCTAACTTGTACATCAATACACAAAACGATAATATTGGAAGCATTAAGTTGTATGCCTAAACTAGTAAGAAGTTGTATGTCACGAAACTCTTTCCTCCCTTTTTAATGTTAATATATATATATATATATATATATATATATATATATATATATATATATATATATATATATATATATATATATATATATATATATATTTGCTATCTGTATGCTCATAACCCATTTATAACTTGAATATTGTAACCTCTCATTAATTGAAATGTATATTTCTTTTGAGAATAAAATATCTTTAACCATATTGCGATTTAAATGCTGGATTTTTATGTAATTTGCGTTCTTAATGAAGGAAACGTTTAAGAGCCGTTTGTAACGAATCTCCTAATAGAATAGTTTCATCATTGAAAGGTAAACCTACAACAAAGCGCCCAGTCTCCTCACGTTGAGTAGTGACAGAATAAAACTCCTCGCAATATCTATCTTGTTCGGAGAGAATCGGGGCATCGCTGAGGTCCTCTATTTCAAAAAACTTGCTCAACTGGTCATGAACTGAAGGCGGGGAGGAATCGCTGGACAGATAAGAGTGAGATACGTCAATGGAGTCGATGAATTTAACCTGCGCGTCTCCCATGACTACGTAGCCTAATATCGTAAAAAACGCAGAGGGTTGTTGCGGGGGTCCAGTTATTTTACCGGGCAGCAACAGTTCAATAAATAATTTTACCCCGAGAAGTATCTCGACTTCTGACGGCTTAGAGAATTCTTCATCAGCCAGCGGTAGGCATTTAAGATAATCTAGCGATGATGAAAACCAAACCTTTAATAGCGTATGCTTTGGAGGGATTTATTCGGCTAAATAAGTTTATGTTCACCTTTCCCTTTGCAAGACTCGAATGATCGCCTAATCCTTTTATGATAGTTTTGCGATTTAATTGTTTAATATTCAGCCCTAATTTGCGGCAACATGCGGTCGTGATAAAATTATTTTGCGAACCTGGATCAATGATGCACCTACAAGTAACCATGTTATTATGGCAGTCTAGCACGTTAACTTGCGCTGTACCTAATAATGTGTTAATATTTTGTGGCTTTGAAATAATACATAGTTTGTTGTCTGCGCTGTTATCCGACAGAAAGGCTCCACCACCGGATGAATCCTTAAGCTCTGGCTGTCGTGCTGGAGCGGGAGAGCGCGGGAGCGTTGCAACCGTGTCGGGATTTGTAACATTTTGAGAATCCTTATCTCTCTTATTTATATAATTTAATTTTTGCAAATGAATTAACGAATGATGGCGTGACCCACATATACGACAAACATTAGTGCTTTTGCATGCGTTCCAAATATGCTTAGAACTGAGACAATTTGTGTATAAACGATTTTCTTTTACAAATTTATGGCGTTGCTCGGGTGACAAATTCATGAATTCGCGACAATTATAAATATGGTCGTACGATTTATTACAAAGTCAACATGTTGATGTAACGTCATTAGAAATCGCTGTAATATAAGAATGCGAGATCTTAGGAATGGCAGGCAACTTGGGTTTATCACTTTCTTTCGTTAACACTTTGTATGCGGGTGCGTTTACGCGTTGCATTATTTTGACTTGACCTTTTACAAAATTAATAAAGCTATCATAAGTAGGTATGTCCACGTCTCGGACAGACATTTCAAATGCCTTCGAAGTGTCGGAATCTAAGCGCTTGAGCGCAAAATGAATAAACACGTAATCACAGAGATTTGGTATATTTAATTCTTTAATAGCGGCGATTGATGCGGCTTATTTATCAATAAATGCTTCCAATTGAGTTGAAATTGCGGGATTAGGTAAAGCTTTCAACTCTAATATCGACTCGAGAAAAGTGCTCGCGAGGTAACGCTTGTCCTGATATTTTTTTATTAAAGCGTCTCATATAGAATCGTAATTATCAGCGGTGGGGTTAATACCCGAAAAAACATGTTGCGCTTTGTCTTTAAGTTTGCTAACTAGATAATAGATTTTTTCCAAGTTCGTTAACTCAGTATTAGAATTAATCGTCGAATGAAATGTTTCATAAAAGAGGCTCCATTTGGAAAGATCTCCGTGGAATTGCGGAATTTCTATGGGAGGCAACTTAGGTAACGCGATTTTAGGCTTGGGAGCATTCATCGTTTGGGGTTTGCATAATTTGTTCTTAATACGTCTAACATGGCAGTACAAGTCTTCAAAGCTACACCAGGAGTTGAGCTCAGGAGTAAATTCGGGATCTAGTTCTATTTTTATGGAATTAATGTCATGGATGCACTTGTGATATTCACACCTGATATCATCGATGGTTTCGCACTGTGATATAAACATATTCTGAATAGCGGCATCGTTTATTGTTTTTGAAAGATCGAAAATACGTTGCATGCGAGTAAAATAACCATCACGGCATGTTTCCTTAATAAGTAATTCTTTAGTCAGAGTTTTGCGAGTGGCTGCCATATTTTCGAACTAATGAAAACGGAGTGCAAATTAATGATGTAAAATTACAAAACATACAAAGTATTCGAATCAGTATCCGCACAAATAACGGTTAAATAATAATAAATGCAATATTTTAACAATTCACACATACTATAAAATGATCAACGTTATCCAGAATACATGAATAATAATTGCGGGAAATAAAAATGGCGGGCGGTAAGCGAAGAAATTAACCGCAGCTATGTGAGAAATTTCAAATTTCGGTAAGAAATCGATCCTCACAGTAGGTGCCAGAAAATAATCACGCCGGGCACTAGATATCACCTCGTGTCCGTTAATTACCTGATTGCGCAGGAGAATATATTACGTGTTTTAAATTAGAGGTATTAAATTTACTTACCGAGAAGCTTGTACTCACAATCACTAATCGGCGTTAATTATAAATATTGTGGTGTGTAATGTTGTATGTCTAAATCTATGTCTATGATAGTGTATAGCCGAAAACACTAGCGATTATAAAATTTAAAACTAATTAAATTAATAATGCGGTGGAGCACAACAAGGTGCAACAGCGGGCGCGGATTAGCGAAGACTGTATTGCACTCATGACCCTTTTCCTTTTGAAGTTGAAGTGAAGTGACAATTTTTACTCACACCACTGAAATCTATGACAAATACGAATAGATTAATTCGAGCGCATGTTCGGCGCGACTGGCTGAAAATGAATGAAACTAGTTTTACGGATTTTATTTCATTTCATTTATTTTATGTTCCTACATTTCGGGTAATTTGCAGCACCCATAGTCACGCACCCATAGTCACTGGAGGATTGAGTTGTTTTAGCGTCCCGAAGTCAAAGTAAGCCCGACGTTTCTTCAGCTTTCTAATTACTCTCTTTGGTCATATCTACGCAGAAATAGTTTACTGTATCTTGAAGTCTTGTAGTTTTATATTTAGGTTTAGTTTTAGTTTTAATTATTATATTAATTTAAACACGAATTTTCCTATTCCTTTTTTTATACATTAATATATAGGATAAAAATAATATACTATACGAATTTGAAACAACTGTTCAACGAATATAATAACACAACGGTTACACTTTTATTTTCAATCAGGTTATTATTTGTTTTATATTTTACTACTTTTTATCTGACAATTAATAAGACAGTTCTAAATGCCTAAATTTGTGAAAGATTATTTTGTTTTATTTGCATGATACAGATGAGAAAACAAAATTCCTGGTTTCGTAGTCACGTCACGTATCATGGTTCATTTTAACGACGTTATTTCTTCGCAATGTTCATGTCATGAGTTCGTAAGTGTTAAATAAATAAAATTATATTTATAACGTGTGTAAAAGTTATTGATTACTTGTATCCTAGATGAATCAGTGGAAAAGCGTAAGGAGAAGAATGATTCAGTAACGATGACTGGTAAGAATATGATGGTTTAGACGTTCGTGTATAGTATGTTATAATATATATAACGGAGTACCGAGCTCCTTTGTATATTTAAAAAGTGTGATTACCGTCATGGTGATCACTCATCTTAAATTTTCTAATGAAAACACTATAAGTATACTGAAAGCCTCGTTTATTCGACTGACAGCGAAACGACGTACATAGAGAGGTGTGCACTGTCCGACCGCCCGAGCGAGACTGCCATAGCACGCTTTGTGCGGCCGTATTTATAGCGCGGCGGACACGTGTACACCGGTTTAAGTTAGGTATTGAATTATGTGAATCACAAGATATTTACATTGTAATAATCAAACAGTGATTAACTAATGGCTTATGAACTATTTTTAACACAATCAAATTATTAAACAGAGTAAGTAATTAATGATTAATCCTTATTATAATCGACGAACTATTATTGTTGCGCCGATACGGCCATACTGACTGGCGATGCGTACCTGTAACAATAGATTGGACTTCTTTTGAGTCGAATATATGTAAACAACTTGTGTTACTTTATGTTAGTTACTACACAAACACACAATGACTTATATGGTTGGTAATATTAGTGTTATTGAGGTTAGTAGGTTCTCGTAGGGTTCTCGGAGTATCTCGGAGTTTCTCGAAGATTCTCGTTGATTCTCAAAGATTCTCGTGGATTCTCGTAGATTCTTGTACGTACGTGTGTAGTGTCTCGTAGATTTAGTTAAAGTTTAATATAGAATTGAATTACTTACGCTTTATTTTGATGAATTGCTTTCACGGTCGTGGTTTGTTGGGTCTCGTAGAGTCGGAGGGACAGGTTCAATTGAAATTGAAGCCGAGTCCTGATGACCAGGTGGTACATTTCCCGCCGACACGGTCAACTGTTCACCAGGTTGTGGAGCGCGGCGCAGCTGATCATGAGCAACCTTGCAAGGTCGTCCACTGCCGATAACTTTCTTCACCAAGTAGCGATCATTTTCTATTATTCTGTAATCTTCATATGGTTCACTGAATTTAAGGCCGAGAGATGTTTGATTGCGAGGGTTATTCTTAATCAACACGTAGTCTCCTCGTTGGAAGTGATGAATTTTGGCTTTATGTAGATTGAATCTTCGTCTGTCTTGTTCGCTTGAACGAGACATTTTCTGTTGTACCTGTTGAGTAAGTGCTTCGATATCGACGGTTTTATTGTCAATATTCACCAAGCTGAGAAGCTCAGGAAGTACACAGTGCTTTTGTTGTACAATAAGCGTCAATGGGGCAACGCCAGTGACATGATGAGTTGTACAGTTCATTGCTAGTTGCAGTTCCTCAAGCATAGTGTGCCACTACTCTGCTTCGTAGTTTTTAATCATCACAATGCATTTTTGAGAGTTGCAACAACCCTTTCTACCTGACCATTTGCTCGGCTAACTCCTGGCGCTATGACGTGAATATTTATTCCAGCATGGTCGCAATAGTCTTTGAATTCGCCAAGGAACTCTCTTCCTCCATCGACTGTTACTTGAATCGGTGTACCGAATAGATGCACAGTGCGTTTCAGAGCAGCTAATGTACTATGTGGGGTCTTGATGCTGGAGTAGTAGAGCAGAACGTACTTCGAAAAAGCATCAATGGTGACTATGACTTACTGCTGATCATCTGGAGTGCCCAGCTTTCCAGTTACATCCATATGAATAACTTGAAAAGCAGCCGTTGTCGGTTTTTGTATTAGGTGTAATTGGTCTTTTATAGCACCAGATCCTCCTTTGGATGTTCGACATATAACACAATTTTCAAAAAATCTTCGAATAGTAGAACTCATTTTGTCAAACCAATAAGTTTCTCTGATTTTCTGTAATGTCTTTTCCCAGCTGGGATATTTCAGTGCGGTGTGAAGAGTTGATAATACTCCATGAAGATTTGGGGACAACTGTGCTAAGTTGCTGACCAAAAACAGGATCGTTTACTTGTTTTTTCAAGACGTTATCCTCCAATACATAGCCCTCTACCGGGTTATTTTCACTAAGGCTGTCCATTATAGGTCGCAGTTCGTCATCGCGTCGTTGTTCAATTTTGAGCCAGTTTAAGTCTCTTGTAATAACATTACTGCATACTCAGTTGGGTTCCTGCTGAAAAAGTCAGCGTGTTGGAGGCGTTCACCCTTGCAGTACTCTACCTCAAAGTGGTAGTTTTTTAAGAATGCCCACCAACGATGAATCCCCGGTAAAAAGTCCTTCTTATGCTTGGAGGCTTTCAGTTCATTGCAGTCTGTTATCACAGTGAATTTTCGTCCATACAAGTACTGGCGAAAGTGTTTTATAGCGCGTACCACTGCTAACGTTTCCACCTCATAGGAATGGTAGCGGCTTTCTGCTTCAGTGGTCCTCATGCTCATAAAAGCAACCGCATGTTGACGTCCACCAATCACCTGCACCAGTACTGCACCATATCCAAGACTGCTAGCACCCGTATATAGTTGTATGGGTGCTTCCTCCGGAATAATGTCAGTACCGGTGCGGACGTTAAGCATTCGATGATTGTGTTACGTGCTTACTCGTGGTTGTCTGTCCATGTCCATTTAGCACCTTGTTTTGTCAGTTCGAACAACGGTAGCATTATGCGTGAAAAGTTAGAAATATATTTCCTGAAATATCCTGCCAGCTCATTGAACTGTCTCATCTGCTTGACCGTCTTAGGTACTGGAGCTTTCACAAGAGCTTCCACTTTACGTGGGCTTGGTCGTACTTGTCCATCAGAAACTACATTTCCGAGGTATTCGATGGATCTTTTGAAGAAACTTCACTTCTCGGCGTTGATAGAAAATCCGGCATCTTGTAGTCTATGAGAATCCGCTCTAGGTGTGATATTCCTTCTGAGAAATCTGTGCATTTACTCAACACATCATCCACATAAACCTGTGCAGCTGTTCCCAGCAACGACGTTAGAGCTCTGTTGATGCATCTATGGTAAACAGAACAAGCATTACTCAAACCAATTGGCATGGTGAGGTATTCATATAGCCCATCTAGTGGTGATGATGATCTTCTCTATCGAGTTCTCAGCGATAGGAATTTGGTGAAAACCAACTGCCATATCGAGGCTTGTGTAAAAATGGCCATTTGCTAGCTAGCTGGTCAATCTGATCGGAAATCAACGTAAGTGGATAATGGTCGCGTAGAGTATTTTGAGTTGAGTTCTCGAAAGGCGACACAGAGTCGAACATCACCATTCTTCTTCTTAACTAAGATGATAGGGCTTGAGTAAGGTGATTTGCTTTTACTTATGATATTATGTTCCATTAACTCTTGAATTATGGTATGAACCTTCTCCCTTTCCTCTGGACTAAGACGATATGGTCTTCTTTCGACGAATTTATCTGGATTTTTCAGTCTGATCTCCAACTCGCCGGTATTGACCCGAGTTTTAGGATATCCATGAATAAATAAATGTTTGTATTTATTCAGAAGTCCACGTAGTTGTGCGATTTCATCTTCGCTGGTCAAATCACAGTCCAAATTATCGAAAACAGGAGATTTTGTACTCACATGATTGACAAGTTGGTTATGAACTAACTTAGTCCCGTTGGGTGTAATTATCATATTCAGATTGGAATCACGAATCAGATTCATACCTACTAGGATATCTGTTGACATTTCATAGTCAGATAACACGTAAAACTCCAGTTCAATACTGATGGTGTCTATAACGCATATGGTCGTAAGCTTAGTTAAAGATAGTGCTGGAAATTGTCCAATCACTTTCAAATAGTTGACTGCTGGGCTCCTTTTACCAGGTAGAACTATAGCAACTGATTCTCGCAAGATGGAGCATTCTGCTCCACTATCGAACACAGCCTGCAATATCTTTTCCCCTATTTTGATGAAAATAGGAGCCAGCTTACTGCCTGCCACATAGTTAACGTTTGAAATCAACGAACGTTTCCGTCGGAAGCAAGTTTCATAAGTGTGTCCTTGTTTCCAGCTTCGGGCTTATACTCCAATGGTTTAAATCCTCAGTCATTGGTTGAGTGGTTTGTCTTCTTGCATATACGACAACTTGGGAATAAGGGCTGCGGCGGGACCCCCACGTGGTCGGTGGGCAGTTGTCGACAGTAAATGATAGTAAATACTGGGAAGTTGATAATTGATATTTTATTGATAGAACCAACTAAATGTAATTTAATGATGGATGGGAAATGATACTGCGAGCTCGCGTGACCGGTATTGCTAGGCTCAATTAGCGCACTGACTCAAAATGCATTATTGTAGCGTTATAGCGTAAACTGTCGATGCCACAAAAATGTACGTGCAGCACCCCGTACATGCTCCCGGGCTGAAAGATAGAGAGTCATGAAGATGAGATGAATTTAAAACTAATTACAAGGTGATAAACATTTTGGCTTAAAACTAGTTACAAATTATTGATGCAAAATAAAGACAATAACAGTGTATTTAGACACCCGTGTCCGTGATAGTAAACACCGATTGAAGCACTGGTGAGGTGCCACGGTTTTGTTTTTGTTTACGGAGGTTCTTAAATGTTTCATTTAATTCGCTAGTAATGTCACCACTGTTACACTGCACTGCACTTGTTTGCAACTCTACATCTACAAATTACACTGCACTTCACTACACTTATTTTCTACGCGATCACGATCTGCCCGCCCCCGCGCGCGCCGCACGTGCCGCCACACGTAGAATCCTCCGAATACTCCAGCCGTTATAATCACTAGATAGAGGACGGTGTAATAGTGAATGTCGTGATAGGATACACCTGCTAACGGCTCAGTCTGTTTCATGACATCCAATTGTTCTCGTATGGCCAGCAGTTGTTGTTGGCTGATAGTCTCCAAGCTCGTACTGGCGTTTATCTCCGATATCAAGATATTTATCTAATGATTAATCGAAGCGATCTTCGGTATTCCAATGTCGGGCTTTAAATGGATTTAAAATGGATCTTGTTTGTATGCATAAAAATGGAAACCAGCTGATTTGATAAGGCAGTCCTGTCCCAGCGTAATAAGTCCGGCGTCACTCAATTTAAAAGCCGTAACTTGATCTTCGCATAACAACTTGAAGTAGCATTTATTACAACAGGAATAGAAGTAGTTATTAAGTTTACTTATTGAAATGAAAATATTTTTGCAGGTGTTAATTATCTTTCTACAGCTTCCAAGGCCTTCATACTTCTCACTCAAACTCTTGTCATTGATCATATGATAAATGGGCTTCTTGAATCGACACAACACAGTATTTAAATCGCGATCAATGCAGTCATGTAAATCAGTAAATGATAGCGATCTAAACGAATCCTTTTTTTAAGTTTAAAGCAAGATATTCGCTAATAGGGACAATGCTGATCATGTTGCTACCCGATTGTTTAGGTATGGGAATTTCTTTTAGGACTTCGTAAGCGTCTCGTGCTAATAAAGAAATTTGGATTTCGAAAATAAGAAAGGACTTCAATAAGCGTGCTTTTACATTAAGTAATTTGAATAGGTTTGAATAATTCGCGTGATCGGTAGGTAGTGATAGGTCTTTAGGTATCTGAGTAGAGATGGCACTTAATTCGTGGTGGAGTTGCTTGGGGGTTAGGATATGAATATCATACTTCCCGTGAAATATGTCTGTGATAGTTTCAATAAGATAAGTTTTTATTTCTTTTAACTTGTTCAAAATGTTGTTTGTAACTATAGCGGCCAAGGTAAATTCGTTGATATATGAGTTATTTGAAACTTGTGACTTTAGTGCGTTCATCGATTATTCAAGTATGATCATCTTTTTGTTGACTGTTTTATGATGCTGTTCCATGATCGGCTCTACCCTCTTGATGACATTGAACTCCGCTTCTACGACTGAAGTTTGATTCTTCCACAGCTGGGCTAGGTGTCCTTGGTTTTTTCTGATTAAGTCGATATCTTCTTCATATTTTTCAGCAAATTTGCTGTCAAGCACCCTAAACAACGCGTTTGCGATATTACCTACACCATTAATGAGTCCCCTGCGTGTGAGTAGGCCGCCCTTATCTTGCAACATGATATTGTAGCGCTGTAGTTCCGACCGCTCGTGATTCAATTGATACATGACACCCTCGTAGCGTGAATGCCCTCTTATCTTCGAACAGATGGTTTCTAGGTATTCCATGAACTTCGAGGACGTGGCGGTGCCTTCCCAATATGTGTAAAGATCATAATAGACAACGAGTTTCCAATCGTCAGCTATCAAATGCATGTTTACAATCTTGTCGAAAAATAGGCTAGTATTATTTTGCAGTTTATTTATAGTATATAGTCCGCTAGTATTAGTCAGTCAGTAGTAGGGTCATAAAAAATAATAAGATAGAAATTGCAACTGTAATGAAACTGTATCTTCTATTTCTTTGTGTTATCTTACTCTTCATTGGTTTCTCTTGCTTTAATTCTTGATCTTGTGTTTCTTCGGATATGATAGGGGCAGAAGTTTGATAACAGATCTTTTCATATAACCATTTTTTTTATTTTTAACGTCATCATATGCACGTAGCCGTCATTACCAGGGAAATTCATGAAATTCAACCACCCTACCGGGGGCCCATTTGCCTGGAGGAAGGTTACCATCATTGATGAGTATGATGTCATTCAATTTGATATTTTCTTGAGGTAGGCGCCACTTGCTCCGGGCTGATAGATTTGTTAAATATTCTTGTTGCCATCTTTTACAAATTTCTTGGAATATTTTTTGTGTTAAATGCCACCTAGTCCTAAGATCTCGTTCCGTCTCATAAATTGATAGAACCGGAGCGCTTGATAGAAAATGTGATGGGGTTAAATAGTTTAAATCATCAGCGTCCTCCGTCAACGGACATAGTGGTCTCGAATTTAAGCAATAGAAGCTTGCTTTCGTTGCTTTGTGCTAGCAGCGTGCTGTACTCCTCGTAGGTGAGTTTTTGATCACCAACCACCCTCCTTAGATGATACTTGAGGCTTTTCACGGCTCCTTCACAAAGACCATTGGCTGATGACCACGAAGGTGCATTCAAGTGCCAATTTATACCCATCTCGGACACTTCTGAGAGGAACTCATCACCAAATGTTTTGAGGAGCTCTTTATATTCCTGCTGTAAGACCTTGGTGGCTCCTATGAATTTCGTGCCATTATCGCTATAAAAGTGATTAGGTTTGCCACGGCGAGCTGTCATTCTCCGTAACGCTGCTAAGAATGCAGTACTTGTCAGGTCAGATACCAACTCCAAATGTACAGCCTTTTTTTTTTTTTTTTTTTTTTTATTAGGAAACTCAACAGCATATTTTTAACAATCATACTTAAAATACATATTAACATACTTAGCCAATAACAGAGTTTCACAACATGCTGAATAACACTTACAAAGCAGAGAGGTAAAATTGTAACTTAATACATATTATCTAAATACATAATATTTTACACACGATTGCAGTACATGGTTCTATATTATGTGATTTGTATACAATTATGTTTAGATTTAAATTTAAATTTAAGTTGACAGCTTTTTATAAAATTAATAAAACAACAAAAATAAAATGATATTCACTGAATAAAATAGAATAAACAATATAAATACATAAAATAAATATGTTACATGTTATTTTGTATACCTTATAGTTCTATTATAACTAATATAACGACATGATTTCCAAATTGGTATTTTTTTTTACAGAATTGTGATAATACAGATGGAGTTATAGAATAGATGTACATTATGTGATAGTTACTGCTTCTTAGACAGCTTCAGGATAAGTTTGTGTTTAAAGTTAGACTTAGAAAAGTTGAAAATATCAACATTACTATATTTACTATTATAAATTTTGGGTAGACGAGTCATGACAGCGTTCATACCGTATTTGGTACGATGTTTAGGTACATTGAAAAGTGGGGTCTTTCTAGTACGGTACTTAGGAGTGCAGAACTGGATACCTGCGAGAAGATTAGGACTATAAATGTTACTGTGAAGGATATCATGCAAAAAACACATATCAAGTAATTCTCGTCTAGATTCCAGCGACAAGAGACCGTATTTAATACACTCCTCATTATAAGTTTCACAACGACGCATGCCGGTTTTGTAATTGAGGTGCTTTATGAAGAGTTTTTGTATTCTTTCCAATCTGTTTATATACAAAGCATATTGCGGCGACCATATGGAGCTACCATATTCTAGAATACTGCGACAATATGCGTAGTAGATAGATCTGAGACTGTTTATGTTTTTAAAAGGTTTACAAGTCCTCATAATGAACCCCAGATTGCGATATGATTTATTTACGATATGGTTGACATGCTCAGAAAACGTCATTTTAGAATCAAGGAAAACTCCTAAATCCTTTACTATCTCAGTCCGTTTTATGCCTTCATTTTTAAAGTGATACGGAAAAACAATTTTATTTTTCTTTCGGCTAAAACTGATACATTGACATTTACTTATATTTACTGTTATATTGTTTCGGACATAATATGAGTGTAAGTTATCCAAGTCACGTTGAATTAGTTCACAATCTTTAATCGAGTTAATTTTCAGGAACACCTTTTTGTCATCAGCGTATAGTAGATGATTTGAAAATTCAAAACATTGGTTAATATCATATATATATGCAGAATAGAAAAGTGGACCAAGGTGTGATCCCTGAGGAACACCTGATGGAATTTGTATGAAATCAGACTTGAAACCACCAATGACAACAGCTTGAGAACGATTAGAGAGATAAGAGGTAGTCCATCTTAGTAAGTCACCATGCTTTCCCAGCCTGTACAATTTGTCTAAGAGGATGCTGTGATCCACACGGTCGAAAGCTTTTTCAAAATCCGTGTAGATCACATCAACCTGTCCACAGTCTTCCATCCCACTAATAACATAGTCACAAAATTCTGCCAAGTTAGAGATGGTAGACTTTCGTTTTAAAAAGCCATGCTGATGATGTGAAATGCCTTTTACAATTACAGGGTAAATGTTATTATAAACAACTTTTTCCATCATTTTACTAATTGTGCATAAAATAGAAATGGGACGGTAATTACTTATTTCCACTTTTGAACCCTTCTTATGAATCGGTATATTAAATGCTTTTTTCCACAATGTAGGAAAGACGCATTGGTTTAACGATGTCTTAAATAATAAACATATAGGATATGCCAATGACTCAGCACAGTTGCGTAAAAATACGGGTGCTACTCCATCACACCCAGGGCCTTTAGAAACATCTAGCGTCTTAAGCATATTAAAAACGTCATCCTTTGTTACGGTTAGACCAGATATTGTGTCAAAGGTGCAACATTCACCGTCACCATTTACAGATCTAGCACACTGAGGGCAAGAACCGGAAAACATACTCTTAAAGTAACTATTAAATTCAGTACATATAGCATTGCCATCAGTAATGGACTTACCTTGGTAACTTAATTGCTTGGGGAATCGAGAACCACCACGCTTCGATTTAACGTATGACCAAAAAGCCTTGGGAGTGAGATGAATCCTATCCTCCATGCAGTTGATATACTTATTAAAACATTGTTGCTGAAGTAATTTTTCACGAGAACGTAGCAAAGCAAACTCATCGTAATCTCGAGGATTCCTAAAGCGTTTCCATTTGTTATGTATCTTGCTCTTTTCACGTATGACTTTTATTAAAGCAGAGTTATACCAAATGGGATAATATTCTTTAGTGCTAGTTTTATTTTTTAAAGGTACAAATTGATCAAGACATTCTTCTAATTTACTGTAAAATAATGTCGTAGCCACGTCTATCGATTTATTCTGCAGCGTACCATCCCAGTCAGTTTGTATAAAGAAGTTATTAATTGCAACATAATCACATTTGTAAAAATCACGTCGCGGTGTGACGACTTCTTTGAAAGGGGTCACAAATAGATCAGTGATGTCAATATACAAAGAAGGGTGATGTTTGTCCTCTGTCAAAAGAGGGGAAGAACATCTTAGAACTTCTGTGTTTAGATTGCAGAATACTAAGTCCAGTGTACGTCTGTTACCATTTAAAATACTATTAAATTGTTTTAAGCCCAAGAAGATCATACCCTCCACAAGCGATAGTGCTGCATCCTGAATTTCCATACTCATGTTATGAAGTAATTCGTGATGACCATCCTGCCATTTAAAGCACCGAAGATTAAAGTCACCCACCAATAGGCATGTGTCTCCTGGGTACCGCTCAGTTAATGATGTGACAAAGTTGTTTACTTCATTTAGTTGCGATGGTATATTATATGAATCAGGAGGAATATATACCAAAATAATATTTAGGTTACATTTAGTTCCCAATTCACCTGCAGGCAACGTTATACAGAGTAACTCAGTATTAAAGTTAGAACTAAAACCATGCATTTGTCTAGCTCCATATTCACTCCTTATGCAAGCCATTATACCACCACCAGTTTTTTCTGTGTTTGGGGTAAGTTACGGTCTAAACGCATGACGTCATAACGATTATCACATAATTCAGAACTTAGAATGTCATTCTGAAGCCACGTCTCAGTAAATAATAGAATATCATAGCTATTGCTCGCAATTTGTTTATAAAGATCTACACATTTCGTTCTAAGTCCACGCACATTTTGATAATACACAGATATTCTTTTGTCCTTCCTAACTTCTGTAGATATATATTATAAGAGAAACTACGATTGACATTAATATTATATTGTATATATAAAGATCACCACAATAGAGAGCCAGCATCGTTAAATTATTTTCTGTATTAAATTGTTGTATAAAGAGTTGATTTATTAGTAAATAACACATCCAGGTTAGGTAAAAAAAAAAAAATTAGTTTCAGTATAATTTTGGTTATATTAAAGATTATAATATTATGACAATATAAAATAATTATCGTGCACAACCCTTGCTGAATAATAAAAAAATACTTACAAATGCATGCGAAATTGTATTTTTGTAATTTATCGTGATAAACTAC
The DNA here is from genome assembly GCA_907164705.1 of Parnassius apollo. Taxonomy (NCBI): domain Eukaryota; kingdom Metazoa; phylum Arthropoda; class Insecta; order Lepidoptera; family Papilionidae; genus Parnassius; species Parnassius apollo. Next base: position 845,221 of record CAJQZP010001130.1, read on the forward strand.
ATGTGAGCTGCCAACAGTCCAAAACCTTTGAATATTATTATTAATATATAAGAACATCATATAGTCTGCAATCCTAAATAATACAATACACTCTAACAAACACAACAATACGTAATTATGATATGATTTTGTTGTGTTTTTACATACCATGTTAAAAAAGAAGAAAAAACAGTACCGATACAACATTTTAACGAAAGTACATATACGAGTATATGGATGAAGTATTATACTGATAACAATAAAACATAGTCATTTAAGCTTATCAAGTGTTTCAGTGTTACGAATAAAAATTGCTTCGCTTGTATCCGACTTCCTCATGTAAATGCGACCAGCACGAATCCAGGTGTATTTGTATTTGAGCTCTTTCCCACGTTTGCGAGCTGCAGCATGCAGCTGCTTATTTTCGGAGGAGAGGTTCTCAATAACAAAGACAGGTTTCTTTTGTTCTGTGTCGAAGCCAAGGTCATGAGTGTTGAGCTTGTTCTCCTTGTTTACTTTGTTATGCCTGTTGACTGCAGAAAGCACCGAATCTCGAATTCGTGGTGAACTAAACTTCACTATAATTGTACGTGGTTTGGGGCTGGCCGGGTTAAGCTTAGCGACGCGTGAACAGTACAGAATATCATGGTCACTCATTGTATGGTTAATGGCGCATCCTAGCTGTTTTACTATGCCTACAACATTCTCCGTTTTTCTTTCGGGCACGCACTGTATCTCCAAGGAAGATGCACGGGAAAGTTGATCGAATTGGTTCAATTTATTATTGAGGGTGTTAATCTCGTAACGCAAAGAATCGTTTTCTTTTTTTAATACCAATATTTCTTGTTGTTGAATTTTAAATTCGTCTGAGATCTTATCGAACTTGTCACTCATAAATTCAATAGAACATTTAAGATTACTTATTTGTCCATTAATTGTGCTAATGCCAACTGTGAACTCCGTGGTGCAAGACTTTAACCCCGTTGCTATTTCTTCGCGAAGTATTTCTCGCAGTTCTGAACGACGCACATAATCACTTGTATTATCTACAATGATATTAGTATCAAGTTTTGCAGGCGCCTTGCGTCGGGACACGTTATTAAACGACATTTCGGCAAACGATGTAGGTGTTGAGGGGCGAGCTACCGATTCGGAATTGTTACCTTTCGGTAGTTTAATCATGCACATGGGGCAAATCCAATTAAATAATGCGTCTGGAAGCAAGCCCGCAATATTCTCTGGGCGTATATTAAGGCATAAAAAGTGAAATATTTCGTTACATTTTGCGCATTGCAAATAATCTTCTTTTCCGACTTCGCGGGTACACGCTGAACAATTCTTCATAATAACGAGACACTGTAGGTTAAAATTAGATAAAGACGTCAATTATGCAAGCCCTCTCGTATCGCAGCGGTGAGGAATGCGGGCACCCCGCTCGCTTATTGCATCCGCGGACTGTCAATACACTTGGCTTTGACTATTAGAGACACTGAATAACTACAAGGGATACTGATCACAAACAGCACTGTTTTACTTGGTTTAGTCGCGATATTTGCATAATCAAATAAATTAAATATTTAAGAGGATCAAACACACGTCCGCCTCGTAAGAAGGTATACACAAAAAAAAAAAAAAAAAATTTTGGCCATATACGTGAACACAGCAATATAACCTTTCGTAGTTTTGATACCACGGCCTGAGTTAGCTTTAATGAACACGTGGCTCGTGTAGTCTACAACGACATGATGGAAGGGGCCTGAAGGGTTTGCTCTAGCTGCTGGAAGATCACCCATAATTTGATAGTGTTTGGTTGGTTCGTGCCTTTTACATTTGATACAGTGACGTAATCTCTTCTTCGTAGCTCTGTTGCCACCGGTGAGTGGTCTGACCCAGCATTCGAACCCGGGACCTCACGATTAGCAATCTGTTTTCCAACTTCTCGACCGACGACGCAGTTAAAGTTATTAAAACTATTAAATAAAGGAAGTTTTAAAAGTTGGATAATTTATACCTTTTAAAAATTTGATTCCAAAATTTTGGGCGCTCGTCCACTATTCATGAAAAAGAAATAAAACAGTGGGCGCAACATACGCTTGAGTTGCGTGCTAATAACGACGAAGCAAAACTAGCTTTAGAAATCATCGACACTTGATTGGAAATTAAGACGATGTAATTAATTAGTAGTAGATTTATTAAACTAGCTGGCGTGGTAGACGTTGTTTTGCCCTTCCTGGTAGGTGGCACGATGACGTTTGGTCTGGATTAACTTCGCACGTATTTTAAAGTATAAATAAGAAATGTATTTATAATTCACAGCAGAAAAGGCTGAAGCTCTACCTATCAGGTTCAAAATTTTGATTCTTCTTTTGGCACTAAACCATGATGAAATATTGTGAATATGAATTTTTTTTTTCGTAAATATAGAATGTTTAATAATGTTACTAAAGCGTTCTTTGAGTATGGCCTGTCACCAGTGGACTCGTGAAATGCTTTATTTATGATCATGATGATGTGTTTATGAGTGACAAAGTTATGAGAGCAGCTAAGTGTTCAAAGTACAAGACTACTGACTCATAAATCTTACATCTGAATCCCAGCTGTAGGAAAATTTGCAAAAAATATTTTTAGGGTCTTGTAATATCAATATTTTCTCTAAAGGAGCTTTTTCACCCGTATGTCTCATTTCAATGATAGGTTTCGGGAAGCTCAAACAATATTTTTTACTCACACTTATGTATTCAACATATACATTCAGATAAAGATATACATTTTAATACAAATATTAACATATTTCTTTTTAATCACCAATCACATTTTGTTGTGATTCAAGTTCACATTTTATTTGTTGTGTACCATCTATTTGAGTTATACTTATGTTAATCTGTTAAAATATAATAAGGAAGACCACTGTAATAGTTATGCAAGTGGTGAAAATAGAAAATTAATATTATAATTATGTTGTGATACAAAATTGTGCAAAATTGTATTGAAAGTGTAGAAACTAGGATCTGTACTATTGCAAAACACACGCTTTCATCTGATGAATTATACATTTTTCAACAGTACAGTAACTGTATCAGTATTCTAAAACATATTGAAATTCCAGCAACTTTATATTGACAGACGTGTTCAACTAAACTCACTTTAAATATATTATATTATTTATAATTAGGAAATTTTCCCTTTTTAAATAAAATTATATATATGTGATCAGAATAAATTAGGTATGTTTTATCTTTCTAAAGGTTTAATAATAGACCGTTTGTAATATTTTTCGTGATCGTCTTAGTTAGAACCCTTATTTACGTTTTGTTTATTTAGTAACTTTTCTGGTGTTCTTCTTTCAGGTGTCTTTCGGAAGAATGAATATTCACTAGAGCAATTGAAAGCTGTTGATAGTGCATTATAAGCTAACGGGGTTTACCGTTTACGAAGACGGGGCTCGAGAAAGGTTAAGAATATAGAACATCCCTATTCCACTTGTATCAGGCTTACATTTTTAATTTATTATTATTTATCCCTTCCCGTTTGGAAAAGGCTCACAATAAACTAATACAAAACACCAAATACAAAGGGTTTCGCACTCCAAAATTTATTTAAAAAAAATGTAGGGGAGGCACACATGCCGTGCGCGCTGAACGCCAACCATTTTGATGCACTACCCTCGAAGGGAACGCTAACTCGGGAACTGGACCGTAGTCCACAGCAAAACAAATGGCGATCCAGTAAAAGAGGGCTTGGCCCCTTGGTGGTGCGTAAGCACAAACATCGACCGAAGTCGCTGGCAGATTTAGCCAAACGGCAGTTATAAGATGTTAGTAATATATTGCCATCTGAAAGGGTTTGTGTCACTGACGTTGAGTAAATGCATTTTCAATCATGTTTGTCTCACCCACCAACAAGTTGCCTTCAATCATTCAAAGGTGGGAAAGTTACAGAGATATATTATTATGTTGTTATATAAAACATCATGGAGGTCAGACAGTCTGCAGTCCCGTAATGAAGGGACCCACCTTGGGCAAAGCTACTTAGGGGTGAGTCAAATCAAGACGCAGAGACGCAACCATCTCTGAGACGCAACGATCTCAGAGACGCAATGCTGCAGAACGCAATAAGCATCAATGCGACTATCGTCGGGTTTACACCATCCCAAGGTCCCCCATACATTCCAGCAGACATACCTCCATCGACCAGAACCACAATAATGCCTCGAATCAGGCGCGATACACCCGCAGATCCGTCACAAGATGCAATACTGCAAGTAGCAGTAAGCATCAATGCAACTATCATACGGATGGCGCTCCCTCACAACACACCCACATGATCCCTATCGAATTTGGTAACAAATTTTGTATTGTTGTTAACAAAAAATAACACCAACGTATCATAGTAGCACGCTACTACGACGTTAGTGAACAAAACTCCACGTATCATAGCGTTAATGCACTAAGACATGAAGTTGAGTATGCCTGTTACACTTAAAAGTGCTACACACTCAAACCAATCCGAAAGATAGACGACGCATCGCTATGCGCTACGACGCCACCTACAAAAGGTATGGGTGTGCGATGTCCACGGGAAAGCCGTATTGGTATGTATGTATGTATTGGTAAAATGATATGTCTAGGACACATCGGTGAACGAGTCCAAGTTTACCTCGGACCAATGTCTCATGAAGCAGCATATACGCCACTATATCGTTAATATAATCATTTTCAAGTCCCAAATATAGGACTTGTCATTTTGCTAAATTACTAAGAGCAGTCGGTCACCCGACTACCCTATATAATGATCAAGGAGACCTTCTATTATTGCTTTTGTATCATAGACCTTATCATAAGTCATTAATATATAGGACTTCAACCCACAACCCTACTATCGTAATGCAAATTCATCATGGAGGCCTTCTATAGTGTAGCTTTTGTATCATAGACCTAACTATTATATGTCTTTGACGTATGGGACTTCAACCCATAACTAGTATCATAATGCTTATGCATCAAGGATACCTTCTATAATAATGTTTTAGTATAATAGAGCTTACTATCATAAGTCCCTAATATAGGACTAGTCACTGTTTACAGTACTTCAAGCATTCGGGCACCCGACCACCCCATATATATTTACAACCTTGAGTATCCGACAACTCCTCCATACAAGCCATCTATACATGAACACCCTCCATAACTTAGACAATTTTTAACCAGTTTTCCACTTATCTTATTAATGTTATTTATCGTTATTTTTATAATATTTTTACAAGTTTTTAATAAATCTATTTATTTTAAAAGACAATATTTTGCCTTAAATTTACTATAATACTTAATGTCTGAAATGTATTTATTTTAAACTTTATGCTTATTAATGTAACTTTATTGTTTAATATATATTTTAATACTATTTTGACGCCTCCTTATAAAGAAATTGATTATTAATTAATAACAATAATGATGGGCCGTCCCAATATCAATGACATATTGAAAATCGGTAGCATTCAACATTCATTACTATGCACGCGATAGCACTGGTGATGCCTTATACACCGGGCTTGCGAATATTTCGCGGGAAAACGTCGCAGAGTACTGGGACAAACTTGTGTCTGAAGTTGAAACTTTGCTAAACAAAGTCTCGGACTGGGGGGCGACTTAATCTAGTCCAGTTTAATCCGAAAAATCTCCGGGAGGAAAACCGGCGACGAGTTTCGCCACCCGTCACGTTCTGTCTCCCAGAGAGGCGAAAAGTGGATTGCAGAGGCCCGTCTACGCTACGCGTAGCTACGTTGAATGTATGTGGGGCAATGAATGATAAAATGGATGAAGTATGCGATATGATGTATGATAGAGGAATAGATGTATTATGTGTAAATGAGAGGAAAAGGAAGGGGAAGGATGTCACTGCACATGGCATGTATACCGCATACTGGTCTGGTGTTGACGAGATCGAGCGGGCATACTAGGGAGTAGGTATCATCCTTTCAGAAAGAATGTGCCAATGTGTGAAAGAGTATAAATGTGTAAGCCCAAGACTGCTATGGATACGAATGAAAGTGGGCTTAAAGAAGTTGTTTGTGTTAGGAGTCTACGCCCCAGACATGTGGGCTTAGCCACTTATATCCGGGAGCAGTTTTGGGAAATGGTAAGGATGGTGTTAATGAAGTGTAAGGCAAATGAAAATATTATTATGCTAGGAGATTTTAATGGAAGGGTTGGGGTGAGGAGGCTTGGTTATGAAAGGATATTGGGAACATTTGGTGATGAAAGTATAAATGAGAATGGTGAAAGCGTCCTCACCGTATATGTGGAAAGGAATCTTTTTGTGACGAACACTTTCTTTCGTCATAAGAAGATTCGCATGTATAGTTGGGAAAGAGGTGTTGATAGAAGCATGATAGATTTCATAACTGTGGATGAAAGAATGAGGAGCGCAGTGTTGGATACCGGGGGTCCAACGTAGGGACGGACCACTACCTGGTCTTATGCCGAATTAGGAGTTTATTCAGACGTTGGCGGCATAGGACATCTGTGTCTACCACTGCGTTACAGCGTATAAGAATTGAGAGATTACAAGATGAAGATGTGAAAGACAAGTACAAATGCAGACTGAGAGAAAATATAAGTAATTTGGATGAGTAGTGTGTGAATGAGTTAGACTTGGAGAATGTGTGGCATAATATTAAGAAAGGTTTAGTGGATGCAGCTACCGAAGTATGTGATGTTAGTAAGAGAACGAATGAAAGGAAAGACAATACGTTATGGTGGGATGATGAGGTACGTATGGAAGTTGAAGCAAAGAAGAGAGCATGGCTAGATTTACTAGCGACCAAAGCTGGTATTTCTGGCGGTAAGAATGATGAGAATGAAAGAAAAAAGGCAGAGTTTAAACGTTTAAATAAGAAAGTAAAAGAATTAGTTGAAAGGAAAAAGCGAGAAAGAACGGATAAGAATGATAGAAGAATATCGGATAACTTCCAGGCAAATATTAAAATGTTCTGGAAACTCGTAGGAAATACCAGGGGACAATCGAAACAGCCTAGATTGAATGCGATACGTGACGACAATGGCTGTATTCTGAATGATGAAGTGTTGAGTCTAAAGAGATGGAAGGAATATTTTGAAAGCGTATTTATGAGTGAGGAGAAGTATAAACTAAATGAAATAGAAATTCCGAAAGAAGATGAAAGGGATAGGGAGATGAGTATAGACGAAATAATGAAAGCAATGAAAAGCATGAAAGTAGGTAAGGCAGCCGGATATGATAGAGTTTCACTCGAAATGTTAAGGGTTGGAGAGGACGTGGTGGCAGGCCTGCTGTACACCTTGTTTAATTTATGTTGGGAACTAAAGCGGGTACCGGGAGACTGGTGCAAATCCATGATAGTCCCAATATATAAGGGAAAAGGGTCACAGCAGGACTGTAAAAACTACCGTGGTATCAGCCTTCTAAGCATTGTGGGAAAACTGTATGCTAAGGTACTAATTGAAAGAGTTATGAAAGAAACTGATGAAAAAATTTGGGATGTGCAAGCAGGACTTAGAAAGGGAATGGGGTGTACAGATCAAGTCTTTTCCATGCGCATGATCGCGGAGAAGTTTTTGGCGAAAAACCAAAAAGGTTTTTGTGCGTTTATGGACTTGGAAAAGGCTTATGACAGAGTGTACAAGGATGTGTTATGGCAAACGCTGAACGCATTTAGGTTGAGCGCTGGTTTGATACAGGCATTAAAGTCTCTGTATAGGAACTCGAGTGCTTGTGCTAGAATCAACGGGGTCTACTTGGACTAGTTTGGCATCCATAAAGGTGTCAGACAGGGCTGTGTAGCTTCCCCGTGGCTGTTCAACCTATTTATGGACAGCTGTTTGGAAAATTTGAAAGTTGAAGAATGAGGGTTAAGAATGGGTGAGTTAACCATCAAATGCCTTTTGTACGCCGATGATCAAGTCATACTTGCGTCGTCGGCGGCCAAGTTGCAAATGATGGTTACATTAATGAACTGGGAATTAAAGAAAGGGGAATGAAAGTGAACGCAAGTAAGACGAAAGTGATAGTTTTTTAAAGAGATGAAAGCAAAACGGTATGTGAAATAAGAATAGAAGGAGAGTTAATTGAGCAAGTGGATGAGTTCGTATATTTGGGATGTGTATTCAGCAGGGATGGGAGATATGATAAGGATATTTAACGACGAGTGAATGCAGGAAATAAAGTAAATGGGGCTCTACACTCTATTGTGATAAGTCAGAATGTGACAAAAAAGGCACGTATGTCAATTCACAGTGCTGTATTAGTCCCTACTTTAACGTATGGTAGTGAAAGTTGGGTGTGGCAGAAGAAGCACGAGAGTATAATAAATGCAGTAGAAATGCGTTCGCTAAGGAGTATGTTAGGGCTGAATCTGAGTGACAGGGTGAGAAACTGTGTGATAAAAGAAGAGTGTGGTTTGCAAGATGATGCGGTGACCAGGATTAAGAAAGGAATGCTTCGGTGGTTTGGTCGTGTAGAAAGAATGAATGCGTAAAAACTAACAAAGCAAATATATGTTGCAGAAGTGAATGGAAGAGTCGGAAAAGGACGTCCTAGGCGGAAGTTTGTCGACCAAATTGGTGATATACTAAAAATGGGCCAAATTAAGAGTACCCTTAACCGACGAGCATGTATGCGTAGGTATATGGATGTGGAAGAGGCGAGAAAGGTATGTCAGGATCGTGCTAAATGGAAGTCTGTAGTCTCTGCCTACCCCTCTGGGTGACAGGTGTGAGTGTTTATGTATGTATGTTTAATCCCAAGAAGACAAAAGTTTGCGCGTTTACTACTAAACAAAAACCTTTTGTCGTATCTCTTCAGTTTCAACGCACTCCCCTTGTTGCCTCAGACAGTATTGGAATAGTTGTCGTCGACATATCGAGTGACGTGCAGTTTCGTGGTAACTTGGAGGAGAAGGCGACAGAAGCGACAGCAGCCTAATGGCAGGGCGCGGACCGCGAACTCAAATAGTTCGTGGGTTCGAATCCGCCATTCGACTACCGGCGTGAACCACTCGTAACACAAGCAATTTAAGCTTACGACGAGTGGTTAAGGCGAATATTAATAATGTTTATATTATTGTTAATATTCTTTAAAAAAAGGCCAAATTGGCCAATCAAAAAAAGCTTGGCGTGCTCAGCAGAGCGGGACAGTATTTCATGCCAGCTCACTGCCTGCAACTTTTCAAGGCACAGGTTCGGCCGTGGAATACTGTTCCCATCTCTGGGCCGGGGCTGCCCAGTTCCAGCTCCTTCCATTTGATCGCATCCAGCGCAGAGCTGTTTGAATCGTCGGTGGCTGAGTTCTTTCCGATCAGCTTGACTCACTGGCACTGCGTAGAGGTGTGCACCCTTTTGCGTATTTTATCGCATTTACCACGGGAAGTGCTATGAGATCTTGCTCGGACTAATTCCATCCGCAAAATTTCATAAAACTCGCGATATCATCCATACCATCTGGATGACAGGTGGTCCACTTCCGCGCGATTTAAAAGAAGTTTTCTTCCTCGCACAACTCCCTTGTGGAACCGACTACCACCATAGATATTTCCGGACCGAAATGATTTAGGGACCTTCAAGAAAAAATCTTACTCCTTTTTAAAAGACCGGCAACGTATCTGCATTTCCCCTGGTGTTGCAGTTTTTCACATGCGGTGGTAATCACTTACCATCAGGTGAGCCGTGTGCTCATTTACCGCCTCTCCTTTAAAAAAAAGCTTTTGTGTGTGCCCAGTGGATACCTCATGATTTGACATAGGCCTAAAAAAAAAACTTCGTGGTGTTGATTGGTGTCGTAAAATTATTCAAAGATTTAACGGAGATGACTCAAACGCTGTGTTCGACATACTTACGGGTGACGAAAGCTGGATTTATATTTATGATCTTGAAACTAAGAGACAGTCTGCTGCCTAGGTGTTTCCTTCAGAGAAGTTGTCAACTAAAGTGTGACCACATATCCGAATTCCGCCATAAGCTCAAGTGGCTCCCGATTCGTCTTCGCAGGAATACTCACATTCTTCATCTTCTTTACTGCATTCTGTTCAATCCGACCACTCCTTCTTATTTGAAAGACCGATTTATATATTTAAGTAGTTTACGATCTCAAAATAATCTCCTTCTAAGTACCCCTAGACATTCCTCTTCCTTCTATTCTAATTCTTTTACGGTTACCGCTATACGACTATGGAATTCTCTCCCCTTACATATCAAAAAATCTAAATCTCTTCCTATATTTAAAAATAAATTAAAACTTTATTACCTTTCCTCTTAAGTTACTACCTGTCGTCATTCATTTTTAATCATTTATGTTCTTCTATTTATCTTTCTTTATCATATTCTGTACATCCCTTCCGCTATCTTTTAAAATAGTATCCTCTGCCCTAAGGTTGCCTGGAAGAGATCGCTGTTTTAGCGATAAGGCCGCCTGTTGTACCAATGTCCCTTTAAATATATAAATAATGTAATATGTTCCTTGGTGTACAATAAAGTATATTTTACTTTTACTTTACTTTAAAGTGAAGGGAGGTCGAAGTATGAGAAAAAAGATAGTCACCTCGTCCTTCGTAAGGACAGGTCATTACGCTACAATTGTTTTAAAGGATCGAAAAACAGTTACTGCGGAGTGGTAGACTTACAATTTTCTACCACTTGTATTAGGAAAAGTTCGGAAGAAATGACCTCGCAGTAGGAACCTCCTTAACCACGATAACGCCTCGTCGCACACCGCTAGGTAAACATTCGACTACTTAGTGACGTCAGACGTGGATTGGGTCACCCGCCCTATAGCCCCGACCTCGCACCTTGCAATTTTTATTTATTTCTGAAAATAAAAGAAAAAATTAAAAGAAAATGTTTTATGGACGCCGAGAAAGCAGTGGTTGCGTTTCAAAATGCCGTCGAAGAGACCCTAAGGACGGGTGGACAAAGTGTTTTTCTCAGTGGTTCCATCAGATGCAGCGATGTATTCATGTAAATGGATACTATTTTGAAAAGATATAATAAAAGTAGTAACTTGCTGGCTTGTTCAGTTTTTTATTTTATAAGAATTTTCAGTGTCACCCCCGTATTCTATGTAATGGCCTATAAATCAGCGGTTTTGATTAGATATGTGTAGTTGCTTATAGTAGGTAGGTAATAAAGGGAGAAAAGACCATTGCTTATTTGCATTTAGTGGCAGAAACAAATAAAAGACGGTACTTATCAGACGGACTCCTTGGCAAAAAATAGTCTTACGAATAACCATAATATCCACCTAGCTCGTAAAAACCTCTTCAGAAAATAATGTGTATATTTTATGTTATATAAATCCAATCTTTCCAGAAGTTTTATGACAAACCTCAGAGATCTATAATGCGTTAACATTACGAGGGACTACTTTTTATTACAAAAACGTTTTACGAATTTCAATAACAATCCGAACCACATTTTGTCCGTGTCAGTAAATGTATTCTTCATTGAAAGGTCAAACGTGCAGCTACAGCAAAAACAATAATAGAGAAGTTTTACTTAATAAATAGTCGATGTTTTTACTGTGAGACATATTTTCGCAGAGACCCAACAATTTTTTTCAAAAGTTGAGTGAAATTGTATGTTAAATTATTTATATTGGGAAAAGGCCCATATTATGTCGATTTTCGCTACAAGTATCAGAAAGTCGTTTGACTGGGGAAAGTGATATATTAAATGATAAGTTTATGCGTAGTACAGCCACGCAACAGCTATAATGGTTGTTGTACGAATAGGTCCGCTCAACTGGGGTAGGACTACGCCCTCACAGAGGACATAAAGTAAATAGCAGCTTAAGGCTTTTGTTTTTCGTTTATTGAGTGTAGAGAACCGAAGACCCTTTTTGCTGGAAACGTGGCATTCCTTCTTGGACCTCGGGGTGACAACGTATCTACATTTTATTCTTGATTGAGGATAAATGTTTATATGTGGACTGTGTGCTCATTTGTCACTTTCAATACGGATGCATTGACGGCGTCCAAACAAGTAACTACGAAACCCGTCGGTTGCTGCTGGAGATACGTTAATAGAACTGAGCATAGCTAGAAGTATGTCGTAGTTAATGTATTGTAGTATTCTATGATAACGACAATATTTATAACGTATATTCATGTAACGTATGCAGCTACGTGTTGCTTTGCCTCCGCTAACAAAACCGCTAGGTCGTAAATCAGCTGTTGTGTTTGTAAATTCAATTAATTGGACAGAGTTTAGAATGCATTTTAGGAATAACAACTAATTTGACATTGTGCAAACGCTGCAGCGCTGTGGGTCGTAGATTAGAGTTTCGTACGTAGAGAACAACTATGTTTATTCATATTTAATTTATGTATTGTGTATCAATATATTAAAATATATTGAAGTTTTAATATTGGTGTGGCCGAATGAAATAAAAACTGTAAAATAACTTCATTAAATTAAAAAGAAGTAGCAGCTTATATACACCGGGTAAAGGCCGCTTAGGGTTTTGAGGCAAAAATGCATATATATTTACAATGTGAGCTATGAAACCGGGTAACCAAAATCTTAATATATGTATGAAAATGAAAAGCTATCCTAATAAGGGATAAACTGTTTAATAAAACACATTAAATTAAAATAAAAGTGAAAAACGGTTGACACTGCAGGCCATCCATTTTCATAAACGATCTAGCCAATATAATAGAATGTAATTTTAAAATGTATGCTGACGACCTTAAACTGTACAAAATCATTAACTCCAAACTAGATGTGACCGCTCTACAGTACGAGTTGAATAGATTATACGACTGGTGTTGTCAAAACCATATGATCCTCAATAGTGGAAAATGTTCTCATCTAAAGTTAACTAGAAGGAAAAATAAAACCGAGGCAACATACAAATTAAACGAGAGCCATTGAGTGAGGTCACGGAAATCCAAGACTTAGGCGTTTTAATTGACAGCACGCTCAGATTTAGAAGTCATGTTGACTTTTATAATCTTGAGTTGCCACTACACGGTGTTATATGGATGGAATAGTTGTGAGTAGACTTAAAATATCGTATATTAGGAAACCGCTTTCATTAATAAAAACGGTTGTCATCTAAAGTCCGTTGTTTCATTGTCACTACATGGTGGCAGCAGTTGAAGTTGAAATTCCTAAACAGTTTTGGTTTTTATGTTTAAATTACGTTAAATTACGTGCTAAATTAAGGATAAGGATGGAGCATGCGAGACCGCCAACCGAATTAAATTTAGGTGGCAGCCCCGTCGGCTGCACTGACGCATGCGAGGTGCACTTTAAGCGTCGCGGGTGCATAGAGGAAAGCATACAGGTAAGTTTGCTTTTCAATTTAATTGGATCAGATGGATTTGATGTTTACGAAATTTTTACATTCGATTCGAAAGAGCACCGTGAGGATGTCGAAATATTGATGAGAAAATTTGATGAATATTGCAGTGTGCAATGTAACATAACATTACTGGGATATAATTTTTTTACGAGGTATTAAGAAACTGTAGAATCTATTGATCAATATGGAACAACGTTAAAGTTACTCAGTTAAAATGCGAATTAAAAAATTTAAAGCAAGAGTGGATTCGCGATAGTATTGTTGGCGGCATAACGAGCACAAATGAAAAGAATTGTTGTTACTGATGGATGAATTGGCTCTTGAGAAAAGAATTATAATTAAACGAATTATATATATTTTTGCCCTTTTTTTTACATGGGGAAATGCCTACGCATACCCGCCTCGCGGGGGGCAAGGACGGGTTATGTCGGACTCGCACCGACTAAAACCCCATGGTGTTCCACTTTCCTCGCATATTTGCAGATGATTCGCGAGGCTATTGAAATCAAAAAACATCCTAATTTCAATAGAGAAGATGGCTGGGTGCTACCATCTGCTTGGGATCCTATAATAAATAAAATTAAATCCCAACCCCAGCATACAACTGCAAGACTTCAAGATACCATAAGTTCATACTGTATAGATCGGAACAAAAGTTAAATTTTAATCTATGGTAACCGCGGTTAACTATGACATATGGACGTTGAACATCTCAGTCCCACCCGTGACCATGAGTGCTGTAAAGCGTTCGAAAGGTCGGGTATTTAAAAAGTTAAATATACGCGATAAATTCCGTAAAATCCTATAGGACAGTTTCTCTGCACTGGGCCCTAATACACGCCGGGCTGCTTCCATTAGACTTAATGGTCCAGGAAACAGCCTTGCTTTATGAAATCAAGAAAGGTTTTTCTCGACGGATAGTAGACGATTGCGATGTAGAAACAAAATTGAATTTTCAAAGATCACACATCCCGCGGATCAGGTAGGGTTTAATCTCACATGCCTGGAAGACGGTGCACAAATTAACCAATGTGACAATAAGAGCCTAAAGATTTTTACAGATTGAAGTAAAATAGAGGGGGAAAGTCGGCGCGGTGTTATCCATTTGGAATGACGCCGCGGAGACGAGTACCCGAAAATTAAAATTGGAAAATTTTTGCACCGTTTACCAGGCAGAGTTTCTGGCAATACTGGAAGCAAATAGGTATGCACTTAAAACCACAGCACAAAACTGCAACATATACAGCGACTCCAGGTCTGCATTACAAACAATTGTTCAAGACGTTTCCCTCCATCCCCTAGCAGTGGAGGTAAGACAAAACATCTCAAAAATAAATAAGCAAGGCAAAATATTAAATATATTTTGGATCAAAGCTCACGCGGGATTCGGGGGGAAACGAAAGAGAAGACCAATTAGCCAAGGAAGCTGCTCTTAAAATAAAAACGAAACCTGTATATGAAAAATGTCCGATTTCATACATCAACCGACGCATTCGAACAGAGTCGCTTGATGAATGGAACCGGCGTTATAAGGAAGGTGAAACAGCATCGATTTCTAAAATATTTTTCCCGGATGCCATTGCCGCCTATCAAATAATCTTAAAAATAGACATGGATCCGATAATAGTACAAATCATGACAGGACATAGGGGTTTCTCCGAATATTTATTCAGATTCAAATGTAAAGAGAGCCCGGCATGTGCCTGGGACCCTTCTTTAATTTTGCTGCATTCTTCGCAGCTAAATCAGCTGCTTTGTTCCCAGCGATACCCGTATGAGTTTTAATACAAGTGATGGTAATTTTACCAGTTTCCTCCATTTTTTTAATCTTGTTATGTATATTTGTAACAATAGGGTGATTATTACTTCGTTTATTTATTGCATAAATCGCTGACATACTGTCTGAAAATATTTTAACTTCATTAATATTATTTTTATGGTCCATGCACAGGCAATGGCAAAAAGTTCTGATTGAAACACTGTACAGCTATCATGTAACTTAAATTTTTTAACTAATATATTTCTATCATTGTTAAATACTACGAAGGAGGCTCCCACCTTTCCATCCTCTAATTTGCTACAGTCTGTATAAATATTAATAAGCGTTTTGTTAGGGTCACTATAAGGAGGTTCGTTATCTGGTGAGAAATTTTTAAATATTTTGATTCTACAAGCTGGATGTATGAGGTATTGAGGTGGTGTGGGCTTTTCAAGGGTAATATCTTCAGGCAAATATTGGGTTTTACCAGAGCTTCGGATGTTTTCAAGCTGGTGCACTTCTTTTATTTCGAGATCAAGTGGTGTGAATTGAGCGAGAGCTAATGCTGCTGCGGTGGATACTGTACGAAAAGCTTGTATAGCTTTGAGGGCAAACAGGCGTTGAGTTCGTTCCAGCAATTTCTTACAACACTTTTTGGAAGTGGCTTCACCCCAAACACCAGCAGCGTAAGTTATTGTAGGTTCAATTACTTGATGGTAGATTATACTAATATTTTCGGGATTAATCTCCCAAGTGGGTCGGCAATATATACATAATTTGTGGAAAATACGGGTGGCTTTATCTAGAACGTACTTAATGTGGTTTTTAAAAGTGAGCTTTGAGTCGATTATTACTCCGAGTAATTTTATCTGATTTACTATAGGTAATGTATTGTCGTTCATTTTGAGTTTCGCTATTTTAGCTTGGGCGGTAAAAGCAATTGCTAGCGTTTTTTCCCAGCTGAAAGTGAGTTTCACACTTTGTCCCCATTGGAGAATTTTGTTTAATGCCGAGTTAGTGGTTAATTGTAATTTATTAACATCCTGTGCGTGAACGATTAGTAAGACGTCATCGGCAAAAGCCTGGATGTGACATCCGGGTGGAAGTTGAATTTCTAACAATTCATCCAATATTATATTCCATAGAGTTGGGCCGCAAGTTGATCCCTGTATACAACACCTAGACATAGTTTTGGTGGTCTGATACCCTGCATAATCCAGTGTGACTTTTCTGTCTTTGACATAGTCATGTATTAACCCAAAGATGTTGCGGGGACACTGGATATGTCTAAGTCTTTGAAACAAGGCAGGCTACCAAGCGTTGTCAAACACAGCTTTGATGTCCAGGGAAACTGCTACGACTTGTTGGTTATTTTTCTTGGCTTTTTTAACAATTTCTATAGCTGAAGATATAGCTGCTGTGGTGTTAGTCTGCTCTTTAAAACCGAATTGTCGATCGCACATTTTGCCATTTCTTGTGGCCTGATATTTGACCCTGGCTATGAAACTTTTTTCCAATAATTTTCCAAGTACAGGTAAGAGACCAATTGGGCTTAAGTCGTTAGGATTATTTTTATTAGGCTTCGAAATAATTTTAACATAAGCTATTTTCCATTGCCGTGGAAAATATTGAAGAGATAGACATCGATTCATTATATTAGTTAGTAACTTTGGGTAAGCTAGAGCAAACTGTGTGCAAATATCGGCTGTAAGATTATCAACTCCTGGTGCTCGCTTTGGGTTCATACTTTGGACGTGCTCAAGTATTTCTTCTTCACTGAATGGGAGGTCATTATCTGTATTTGGAAAAGTGTTATAGTCTTTTCTGAGCTCTTCGTGTCTGGGAATGGAATCAGGAGTGTCATCAGGGTAAAATTGATTGAGTAATGCTTTTGAAGTTTCTTCTTCGTTATCGGTATATGTGTTACCAATTTGTAAAATATTTGGTGGGCGATTTCGTTTGGTTTCTTTTAGCAGTCGGTTCGTAAGTGACCAAACATTTTCTTTGTTTTGGCGTTGGCAAAATTCCTTGAAAATATTTGTTGATGCTCGCCGAATTTCTTCTGCATACTCCTTTTTCTTCACCTGTCTCTCTTTTATCAGGTGGTCTAGAGGAAGACCTCTTTTTTTAGCTTGGTGTATCTTATGATGAAAGCTGATTACTTCTTTTTTATAATTTTCTAGTTTGTCAGTCCACCATAGTAGCTTATACTTGGCGCCGCTTTTTCTGACAGGCATAGATGCTCGACATGCCTCGTGTATGATGTCAGTGTTTTTTGTTATAAAATCTTCTAGTTCAATGGCACCAAGTGTGGATATGTTCACATCCAGGCATCAGCTGTTACACAAATGGGTATCCAAGGCAGATTTAAACTCTGCCCAGTTTGCTTTATTACTTTTGTATTGATAGGTGGATGTGTTATTATTTGATAGGTTTGTATTGCAAAGGTTTAATACCATTTCGACTGTATTATGTTGTGATAAAGGGCAAGCCTCAAGATTGACTTGACATCTGCTGATATTTTCGTATATGGATCCAGATGCCAAGATTAAATCTATAATTGATGTGCGATTTCTTCCATGGGTTACTGTCTCAAAAGTTGGAGTTGAGCCGGTATTACAGATATACATGCCGTTTCCAAACATGATTTCTGCCACATCGCGCCCTCTTGGATTCGAAGTATCGCTACCCCCACAGGGGATACCACCCATTAAAATCTCCGCACAAAATACGGTGAGAGTCACTAGTAGCTTTTAAGAATGCATCGACACGTTAAAGTGTTGCCAATTCGTCGCGTTGCGGAAAGTATATATAGTTTTTTACTACCTACAGTTATTTGTACAACGCAAAGATTAGAGGATGAAAATTGTGTAATTCCTAACAATGCTCAACGCTTAGGCTTGGCAATGATGCAGGCTTTGACTTTATTATTATTAGTTGGAAACTGATATATGTTGAGGCCTTGTATCGATTTCATTTCCTGGAGATTTCCGATGTACGGTTCCGAGAGTAAAGCTATCGAGTAATCGTTATCCATAAAAAAGCGAATAAATTCGTGTTGGCAACTTTTAGACCTGTCTATGTTACACTGGATTATTTTTATTTTAGTTGTCGGATCCATAATCGATACGTTGACTTATTCGCTCCTTCATAGATTTTACTTTCGGACAGAATAGAGAAGTAGCTTTGGTGTTGTATATTGAATTTAGTTTGGAATTTATTATTATGCGCTTGACAGTTATAACAAATAGCAGAAGATTTATCGGCCTTTAGCAGACAATTTGTAAACGTGTGGTCAGTTGTTGCACAGTGAGAGCATGGATGAGTATTGTTGGGACATTTGTTTTGGACGTGACCGAATTGCAGACACCTAAAGCACTGTATAAAAGGTGAAAAGTCCTCGGCTCGGCAAGCCGAGGACTTTTTTTCCGTTGATTCTCCCCAAGCTAATTATTTTGCGCCATATCTGTGGTTTACATATAAATACCGCGTTGTATAGTTTATCATTTCTATATTTTTTTTTCTTTTGAATCGTAGGTAGGTTTTCAATAAGTTCTCCGAGTTCTTGGTTTTGTCCGGCAATGATATCAGCTAACTCATCAAATAGAACATCGTGAGAGATTCCTTTGAATATAATCATAGGATTCATTTTACACGCAGGTACGGCACTAACAGCCGGGGCGGATTTTAATCGCTCCAATCGCATCGTCTCTCTGTACACAAGAATCGAATTCGATCCTAAGTTTATTATTAGAGATAATTTTTAATTTAGAAGGTGCATAGTTAGTTTTTTTAAACATATGCTTTTACGCCAAGACTCCATGATTTCCTCTCTGGAATTGACAGTTGTTGTTGGTGTTAATATTATAGCTGGCTTAGTTGCTGGAGTGACGGATTGTTGAGTTTGTTTGAAAAAAGGGGTTGAAGCGACGCTAGCATAAGATTTAACTTGTAATGGAGGAAACGACATTTTGGCGATTTCTTCTTTAATTGCATTCTGAAGAGAAGTTTTAACCTCATATATGCTTGTGGTAAACTCCGCTGTAATTTTAGTTTCTCTTATTATGCGATTTATGTCGTGCGCCATTTCTATTACTGCCTTTTTATTTTCGGCCGTGACGCTTCTTCCCGTTGAGATGGTAGTTATAATTGTGTTTGCCAATTTACTAATAGCGTTAAGGCTTTCCGCTGTGCTGAGAGATATGCGGTTTTCATTTTGGCCGGAGTTATTAATTGTATCACAAAAAGGGGTTTCACAGTTGAATTGGCCATTTTAAAGCATATGACAATTAATAAAAACGAAATATACTGCGAAACTTTGAAAACAGTACTTTTAATATATTCAGTAATCGAAATCTACTTAAGTAAGAGCAACAGAGAGGGTGGGAGGTCGATTTTTTCAAGTTCTGTGTGTTTTATAAAGCAAATAAGAGTGCAGATGGTAGTTTCTACACAAGACGGACCTAATAAAAGCAAAAAGAGCGTAAGAAATGAAGATTTGAAAAATTTTAAAAATTTTATAAAATTACGACTATAGGAAAACGAATTATGTGAAAATCAATATTTTAGCGGTAAAAATTTACTATAAAAACTATAGATAAATACGGGGGGCGGTTAAATACACTATTTACAAAGAAAATTTAAACGGAAAAGGCCACTTTTCAGCCAAGTTATAGATGAATACGTGTTTTTATTAGTGAATTTACGTAAATAAGAGACGGAAAATATAGAAAATTATATATATAACGTTAAGAATTCACTAAGAAAACTATAAGAAAATATGGGGAGCAATTAACTAAACAATTTAAAGAAGATTTGACGAAAAATACCAATTTTTTAGGAAAGTTATTGGCAAATTTATAGTTGGTTAGGTTAGGTTACGTTAGGTTCCCCCCCGAACGGGTTCCCGCCTTGTCGTGGCGGGGGGCTTAGTAGCCGTGGCTTGGTCTCCCACGGTGAACAAAGAGGAACCCACATGGCTGGCCCGAGGTAAAAGGGCCGGCCCGAGGTGGCCACTCCGAGTGGGCTTGGAGAGCCCACTTCGGATGTGTGCTGGTGGACTGCAGCGAGAGGGGAGTCTGCACCCTCTACCGCTGCAGCCGAGGTGGAGTCGCGGAGGAAGAGGAGTGTTGGTATGGCGATGCGCCACTCGCCCTATCCTCCGCGACTCAAACGGGGCCGCACCGTTGATGCGGTGGTGGTGGGGCTGCGGGGGGAGAGGATTGTCGGTATTGCGAGGCGCCGCTCTCCCTACCCTCCGCAGCCGAATCTTGGTTGGCGGCGGAGCCATAGACCAGATCCGCCTCTGAGGTCGGGAAGGCTAGTACTTCTAAGTGCTCGTTTTTCCTGGCCCCATGGCCTTCGCGCATCGGATGCGGGGGCGTCTGATGCGCATATTTAATTTGGAGGCCGTGGAGGAAGGCGCGTTATGTGTTCTGGTGCGCCTTACCTGGGATGGAGAACGGGGAGGAATATTCCTCTCCTGAGGAGGTGCTGCCATGGGGCGGCAGTCGCTGGTGGGGCCGTGGATGTGTGCGAAAGCGTTCCCGTAGCCCTGCCAATATGCGACGAAGGTAGAACACCATGGGGTTTTAGTCGGTGCGAGTCCGACATAACCCGTCCTTGCCCCCGCGAGGCAGGTATGCGTAGGCATTTCCCCATGTTAAAAAAAAAAAAAAGTTAGGTTAGGTTAGGTTAGGTTAGATTAGGTTAGGTTAGGTTACCATCTGTATATCCGGTTCGACGTCTCTGCCCAGACTGCGAGAGGCCGCCATCCAACTACCCCGATTAACGACGGCCCGCGTTGGGCGCTTAAGCGCATCGACAGGGACTACTCGAGAAGCTGCCTTCGTCCAGTCCTGGAACTGGGAGTCGGCAACGGACGGTACCGTCGACGTCGAAGCAGTGGCGCTATGGTTTCGCGGGGCGATGACGCAGATCTGTGACGCGTCCATGCCCCGTGTCCGCCAACGGTCCGCAAGGCACCAGGTGTACTGGTGGACCGCCGAGATCGCGCAATTGCGCATAGCGTGCGTTGCGGCCCGACGCCGGTACACCCGATACCGGAGACGGCGTCGACGGGATTCCGCCGAGGAGGACGCGCTGTATGAGGTGTACCGCGCGTCTAAGGAGACTCTGTGGCTGGCCATCGGCGACTCGAAGTCGCGTGCCAGGGAGGAGCTGCTGGGGTCCCTAGATCGGGATCCGTGGGGGCGCCCCTACCGTTGGGTACGGGGCAAGTTGCGTTCCTGGGCGCCTCCACTAACGAAAAAATGCAACCCCAGTTGCTAGAGACGGTGGTATCAGTTCTCTTCCCTGAACGAGTGGGACACGTTCCCCCGGCGATGGCTTCGCCCTCAGCCACAGACTCTCCAGAGGAAGAGAGCACCGATGTCCCCAAGGTGACGCAAGCAGAGATGAGAGCGGCCATGGCGCGACTTCGGGCCAAGAACACAGCGCCCGGACCCGACGGAGTTCCTGGTCGAGCTCTCGTCCTGGCTCTGAAGGAGCTGGAGCCCCAGCTGAGGGGGCTCTTCACGGCATGTCTCGAGCAGGGTCGGCTTCCCAGTGTGTGGAAGGAGGGAAGGCTGGTCCTACTCAGGAAGGAGGGGCGCCCCGCGGACTCACCGTCCGCGTACCGGCCCATAGTGCTGCTCGACGAGGCGGGCAAACTTCTTGAGCGTATCATCGCAGATCGCCTCGTCAGCCACTTGTGCAGAGTGGGGCCAGACCTGGACGAGAACCAGTTTGGTTTTCGTCGCGGGCGCTCCACCATAGACGCTATTACGCGCGTGAGGGCCCTGGCGGAGGAGACAGTATCCCGAGGTGGGGTGGTGCTGGCGGTGTCATTAGACATCTCCAACGCCTTCAACACCCTACCCTGGAGTTGTATTCGGGAGGCGCTTAATTACCATCGCGTGCCTCCCTACCTCCGCCGCACAATAGGGGCCTACCTTGAGGAGAGATGCGTCACGTATTGGGGACGTGACAGCGCTGGTCGACGCGTCATGTCGTGCGGTGTTCCGCAGGGATCGATCTTGGGACCGCTCCTGTGGAACATCGGCTACGACTGTGTGCTGAGAGGTGAGCTCCCGTCGGGCGCTGACTTGACCTGTTATGCGGACGACACGCTCGTCACTGCCCGGGGGAGCTCGCACAGGGAAGCAGCGTTGGTTGCCACGGCTGCGGTTTCACAAGTGGTGAACCGCATCCGGTGCCTGGGCCTGGAGGTGGCCCTTAATAAGTCGGAGGCCATGGTGTTTCATGGCCTTCGACGCGCGCCGCCACCGGGATCGCACATCGTGGTCGGCGGGGCCCGGATAGCTGTCGAGTCCACCATGAAGTACCGATACCGATGGGAATTTGGGCCCCACTTCCGGCGGCTGGCGCCCAAGCTGATGCGTGCAGCTGGCGCACTTTCAACGCTGCTTCCCAACTTGGGGGGCCCGAGCGCTGCCTGTAGGCGGTTGTACGTGGGAATCGTGCGGTCCATGGCCCTGTATGGGGCCCCTGTATGGGCGATGGACATGACGGCCAGCACTCTCGCCATTCTGCGCAAACCGCAGAGGGCGATGGCCGTCAGAGTCATCCGCGGGTATCGCACGATTTCCTACGAGGCGGCTTGCGTCCTGGCCGGATCCTCGCCCTGGGACCTAGAGGCGAAAGTACTCGCGTCACTATATCGATGGCGCGAGGAAGAGCGGGGACGGGGCTCGAGGCCGGTGCAGCGACAGATCGCGCTGCGCCGAGAGGAGCTCCGTCAGGTCTTGGTGGCGGAATGGCGGCAAAGGCTTCTGCGCCCTACCGCCGGCCTCGCTATCGTCGAGGCGATCCGGCCAGTACTCGACGACTGGCTCGGGAGAAGGCACGGCTCCCTGTCGTTTAGGGTGACGCAGGTGCTGTCGGGGCACGGCTGCTTTGGCAAGTACCTGTGCCGCATAGACAGGGAGCCGGACGCTCGGTGCCACCACTGCGTCCATTGCGGGGAGGACACGGCGCAACACACGCTCGCCGAGTGTGTAGCTTGGGAGGAGCAGCGCCGGGTTCTCACAAATGAAGTAGGAGGCGATTTGTCGCTGTCGGCCTTGGTGCGGAGTATGGTCGGTAGCGCAGAATCGTGGGATGCAGTGGTGTCCTTCTGTGAGGACGTGATGTCGCAGAAGGAAACTGCGGAACGGGAGAGGGAGATCTCGACTCCCTTCCCTGGCCGCAGAAGGCGCACCGGGCGCAGGAGAAGGGCGGACAACGCCCTTTTCCAGCCCCCATGAATAAGTCCAGGGGCGAGGGACTAGGGGAAGCCCCCGCCCCCCTTTCGATGGACCCGAGGCGGAGGCACGCGTGGGTGTCGGCGCGTGCCTCTGGGGTGATACAGGGGGTAGTTGAACACCTCACTACCCCGTGCAGGAGACGAGGCCCGTACAGACCGGGCCAGCACTAGTGTGGGGCTGCGGAAAAATTCGGATTCCCGCGGCCCCGCGCGTGCACGTGCGAGGAGACACCGGGGTGGTTTTAGCCGGTAAGATTCCGGCACACCCCTCCGCCTGTCCCCAGGCAGAGGCAGTCCATGAGGATTTCCCCCCGTAAAAAAAAAAAAAAAAAAAAAGGTTAGGTTAGGTTAGGTTAAGTTCCCCCCGAACGGGTTCCCGCCGTGTCGTGGCGGGGGGGCTTAGTAGCCGTGGCTTGGTCTCCCACGGTGAACAAAGAGGAACCCACGTGGCTGGCCCAAGGTGAAGGGCCGGCCTGAGGTGGCCATCCGAGTGGGCTTGGGGAGCCCACTTCGGATGTGTGCTGGTGGACTGCAGCGAGTGGGGACTCCGCACCCTCTACCGCTGCAGCCGAGGTGGAGTCGCGGAGGAAGAGGAGTGTTGGTATGGCGATGCGCCACTCGCCCTATCCTCCGCGACTCAAACGGGGCCGCACCGTTGATGCGGTGGTGATGGGGCTGCGGGGGGAGAGGATTGTCGGTATTGCGAGGCGCCGCTCTCCCTATCCTCCGCAGCCGAATCTTGGTTGGCGGCGGAGCCATAGACCAGATCCGCCGCTGGGGTCGGGAAGGCTAGTACTTTTAAGTGCTCGTTTTTCCTGGCCCCATGGCCTTCGCGCATCGGACGCGGGGGCGTCTGTTGCGCAGATGCAATTGGAGGCCGTGGAGGAAAGCGTACCATGTGTTCTGGTGCGCCTTACTTGGGAAGGAGAACGGGGAGGAATATTCCTCTACCGAGGAGGTGCTGCCATGGGGCGGCAGTCGCTGGTAGGGCCGCGGAAGTGTGCGAAAGCGTTCCCGTAGCCCTGGCAATATGCGACGAAGGTGGAACATCATGGGGTTTTAGTCGGTGCGAGTCCGACATAACCCGTCCTTGCCCCCCGCGAGGCGGGTATGCGTAGGCATTTCCCCATGTTAAAAAAAAATAAAAAAAAGGTTAGGTTAGGTTGGGTTCGGTTGGGTTGGGTTGTTTGGTTGGGTTGGGTTGGGTATTGGGTTGGGTTGGGTTGGGTTGGGTTGGTTTTTTTTTATATATGTATTGCTGTTTTCCTCTGACATAGGGGGTCAGAGACATTGTCAGCTCGACATGGACTTTTAATTCTGATTTTATTTCCTTGTCCTTGCTATAGTATAGGGTGTAGAGGACTCCGGGTTTTCGTTCGGGAGTCCTTCTACTCTTAACCTAATGCGAACAATGACGTGTTTGTCATAAACTTTACACATCTTATCTCTAGGCTGGATTTATCAATACATTTTTTTCTTTTTAACAGTAGATTTGATACAAACTTATTACGTATTATTTTGTTATTTATTTAATACTAACTAATCTATTTTACTGAACTCTATTTTTTTTCATGGCATACTTACATTCTAGACTGATTAAACTCCATCCCTTATCATTTTCTGGTCTTATGCAGCATTTTGTATGAATAGTTAATATATTACGTTTTAATATATACTATACATATTTCTTACGATTTTTTTTAACTTAGTTTTCTATTGTGTTCCTATGTCTTATTTTTAATCTTTACCTTTTTTACTATATCTTCACAGAATTTTATGAATTCTTTTCTTTCACTTTTCTTTGCTAGAATATCCATGATATTGCCTTCTGTAATTCTTATATTTATTTTCTATTCCAGGTCCAACCTTTTATTACTGTACATTGGGCAGTCAATGAGCAAGTGCATCACCGTTTCTTCAACCTCGGAGTCACAAACACTACCAGCGCTTGTCCTACACTTAAAGCGATTTAGGTATCCTGCGAAGGCACCGTGCCCCGTAAATATTTGCACTAGTTCTGGTGATGGTTTAATTTTCCTTATTAATTTATACGCTGTTTCGGCATTTTTGAAGAATATTTTGGTGGTCGTAGCTGTCTCGCTGATTGTGTACCGTTCGTTCCACTCCTGCACTGATTTTACCCTTATCATTCTTATTATGAATGATATGGGGCATCTATCATATTGGGATGCTGTTTTCTTATATAGTGCCGCTTCTTTTGCTGAGTGGTCCGCTCTTTCGTTCCCCTGATGTCCCGCATGCGCCTTAATCCAAAATAACTTTACTGTTTTATTATTATCTTTTAAGATCTTAAGATTTTTTCTGATTCTTTCTGATTATTCTTGCTTCATGTTCCAATGCAAGTTTTGTCGCCTGAAAGATAGCATAAAGTTCAGCCTGAAAGACGGTGCAGAACGGTTCCAACTTAAATTTTTTGACTTTAATCTCGGTGTTATTATGCCAGCAGGATAATCCTGTTCCAACTTTTCCTTCAATTTTGCTCCCGTCTGTGTAAATTTGATCACCCATTATGTTGAATTTTCTGAGTGTTTCAGGCTTAGTATCTTCCAGGCATTCGAATGTGACTTTCACTTCCTTGGCTGGATGTTGTGCCCTTAGGAAGCAGACTCTACTTTCTATCTTCTTACAACCTATTCTCTCCTGAGGTTTACCTCTCTTTGCTTCACAAAGAGAAGCTGCTTCTTGGACCTGAAGATCTAGAGGAAGCAATCTTGCTAGGAGCATTGCGGCATTTAGGGAGACTGTGCGATAAGTCTTACACATTTTTTGCGCAAATCCTCTCTGGATTACATTCAGCTGTTTTTGAATGCTAATTTTTTCTGCTGCAGTAGCCCACGTGCTAGCCGCATACAGGATAATCGGTTCTATCACTGCTACATATATTATCCTGATAATCCCCAGATTAAGACCCCACTCGATTTTAGCCGTTCGAGCAAGTTGCTTGTAGATGTTAGCGGCTTTTCGACAGACAAGTTGCACATGTTTCTGGAAGATCAATTTGTGGTCTATTGTGAGTTTGTGAGTGATTTCATTTCTTCCACTAAACTTATCACAGTTCCTCCCATTTGTATATGTGGGGCCTCATATTTAAGCTTTCTTGTTATAATCATAGCGCTTGTTTTATGTGGTGCGAATTTGAGTTTATTTCTGATTCCCCATTCATATACATAAGCCAGGGCGTTATTGGCTTTTTCTTGTATTACTGAGGTAGTTCCTCCGGAGAATATCAGGACAACATCGTCGGCGAACGCTTGACAATGTACTCCACGTTTCTCCAACCCATCCAACAGGGGATCTAATAGTAGATTCCAAAATGTAGGGCCCCCAATAGAGCCTTGAATACATCCTTTTGACATTTTTTTTCGAACAAATAGCACCCGCGTAGCCTACACAAACCCTCCTATCTTCTAAATAGCTATTTACTAGACGAAATAGATTTTGCGGACAGCGTTTCTCTGCTAGTCGGCACTGAATTGCCGGCCACCAGGCGCTATCAAACGCTCCTTCTATATCGAGCGAAACTATTACGTTAATGAGTTTTTTAGTTAAGTTTTGTTTTATATGTTTTAAAAGGTCATACAAAGCATCCTCTGTGCTGCGTTGAGGGATGAAACCATACTGCCTAGGATTTGTTAGTGGTAGAAGGTGCCATCTAATCCTCCTTATGATAATTTTCTCAAGCAATTTACCCATGACTGACAATAGACCTATTGGTCTATAAGATTTTGGGGCCGTATAGTTATCTTTGCCTGGTTTTCTTATAACTATGACTCTTGCTAATTTCCAGGGTATAGGAAAGTGTGACAGTTGTAGGCATTTGTTTACAATGCTCAGGAAGATTTCTGGCGCTTGGGATATTACAACCGAACAGATATCCGCTGTTAAACCGTCTGGCCCTGGCGCTTTTTTCGGATTGAAACTGTTCAACACGTAATTAAGTTCGGCCATAGTGAAGGGCGGATCAATTTCATCAGTGGCTAGTGATTCCAACTTGCTTGCCGTTAATCTTGTTAGCTGATGTTCAGCGTTATCATCATTTTCCCGATCGTCTGGGAAGAATGTCTCTGTTAGCCATCTCACTGAATCATCCACACTCAGGGCTTTTCCATTCCTTACCAGTGGTTGGTCTTCATATCTTTTACTGGTTTTTGCAATTATTCTATGAATACTATCCCACATACTCTCTTTATCCTGTTTTGTACAGAAGTTCTTCCAGCTTTCTGTTTGGGCTTTCATCGTCTCTTCTTCATATTTTGATTTTGCTAGGAGGAACTCCTCCACTACCCATCTTTTACGGCTAGGTGCAGCACATTGTATTCTTCTCTTTTTGGGTTCATTTCTCTTTTCAATTTTTCTAATTCTTCATTCCACCATGCTATTTTCATTTTGTTCTTAATTTTAATAAGAGGTATTGTTTTTTACACGTGTTCTTTACTCCGTCGATATAATTTTCTATCATTTGTTCTAGCCCTTCTTTGGTATTGATATTACTAACCTCATTTTTGTCTATATTCCTTCCTTTTAGCTGATTCATCAATTCTTCTTTAAAAAAGAGGCCAATTCGCCTTTTTCGTATTATATATTCTTTTTGTACTTCTTTGTCTATCTTGTGTTGGTTTTTTTAATTTTATATTAAATCTGATCGCATTGTGGTCTGAGCTAGTTAAAGTTTTGTCTATTCTCCAGTCATTTACAGCTCCTAGTAATTCCAATGTGCATGCCGTGATATCAACATGACTCTTATAATGTTTCCCTCCTCTTATGGTGTCAAATGTTGGTTCATTACCGATGTTAAGAATTTGCAAGTTTAGCTCTTCTAAAACCCCTGATAGCGCCTCTCCTCTGTGGTCCTCTGTCACACTTCCCCACCATGTACTCCATGCGTTTCCATCTCCTGCAAGCAGTATTTTGTTGGTTCCTATAGACCCAACAATGGTTTTTATATTATCCAAGTAGGGTTCGATTGGCAAATAATCCTCCATGTAGATCGATATGACTCCCATGGTCCATTCGTTAGTTTTTAATATAGCAACTGCTATATTTTCTGTCGTCAATGTGGGGCTTTCAATAATCTCCACATTCTCGTCGAAAACTACTATAGCCGCCTTTATAGGTTTTGTCCTGTTGTTACTACGTTGAACCACACGAGATGTGTTTTAAGTACTCCTTGGGAGCCTATGTAGGGTTCCTGTATTAGCGCAAAAGAAATCCTTTCTTTGGCAGACTCTATAATAAATTCCATTGTTGCCAGCTTTTTCTTTTGTAGGTTGGCCTGTACGACTCTATACGTTTGTAGAGTTTGGAGGGTCTGTGCATCCGGCGAAGTGCTATTTGCGTCTAAGTCGTCTTTAGCAATACGCTACCGTCGATCGAGCCAGGGTATCCCATCTTTTCTTAATTGGGCATTTGGAGTCAAAGGCGTTGTGGTCGTTCCTATCTAGTTTTGCGTGAAAGCAGTTTCGACATGATGGTGCGTTTCCTGCAAGCCATTCTGTACATTCTGCTCTTAAATGCGGGCCACCGCAATGGCTACAGATGTCAGCAGTTTCTTTGCAGAACCTTCGACCGTGACCATAGCCTAGGCAACGTGAACACTGCACTAGTGGTATCTGATCTGCCACTCGAACTCTCTGCAAGTCAACGTGCACTCGCCCCACTGCTGTTAGTCGCTGCCACACTTGGGGGGAAACTTGCATGATTACATGGTTTGCATGAGGATTTCTAGTCTTACGTCGATATTTCACGACGAGTCTCTGGTCTTCTGTTTTTATATCTCCTATTAGGTGATTATTTTGATTTGTGAGCGCAGTCACGACATCTTCATCTGAATTGTATGCTAATACGTCTTTAAGGATTATAAGAGGGTCCTTATTTTTTACCTCTTCGACATGCAAGCTTCCTCCCGAGTGCTTAATTCTCTCTGTCACTTTTGCCAGCTCTTCTTTGGATTTACATCCTACGATTACCTTCAGATCTTTCGCTTTGCGTATCCTCTCTATTTGTATCTTGCATTTACCGCCGTTCTAATTTTATCAATAACCTCACCACTAGTGTCCTTCGGCTCATCTGACGTTACTACAACCGAGTGTACCTGTTGATGTTTTGAAGTACCTACTGCTTGTGCATATGTTCGTTCCGAGATGTTATTCTGTGGAGGTTGCTTAAGTTGTTCGGTGAGTGTTATTGTATGTTTTTGGCATTCCACAACTGTTTTTGTATGGTCTCGTAAATTTTCTATAAGCTCCTTCATTAGCTCGATTGGTGGAGACGCTGCAGTTGAGGGTAATGAACTATGTTTCCTCGCTTCAGATAGTTGCTCCGCATGTTCCCTCTCGTGCTTTAACAATGTCGCTGCATTTTCTGCTCGAGACTTCTCCAGTTGTACCTGGAGTGTCTGTCTTGACTCACTAAGTCGGAGAATGATCTCATACATCCCTGCGATATTACTGAGCACGGTTTCCTTGATAGATGTTTTTATATTTCCCGACTGCTCTATTTGGGTTTTGGCCTCTTGGTACAACCGATTTGCCTTGGCAAAAAGGCTTGCAGGAGAGCTTTCTGGTGTAGAGAAGCTGGAGTGTGCTAAGGATATGTCGGGTGTGCGCGACTTCGTGGGTGAAACGGAGGTATTCCCTCCGGTTGTCGATGGTACCCGTTTACTTGATGTTCCCGTAGACATTACCCCGGCCGTTGTCACAGCGGTTTTGGGCTTCAATGAGCCCGCAGTATTGTCAAGTTTTAGTCTCGATGCCATGTTTTGATTTTTTTTTTCTTATAATAGAAAGGTCTAATTCGTATAGATTATTGCAAAAATTTTACAATTTAGTATATTCCTAAAAAAGAGAGCTCTCTATATGCCAGACTGTATACCCCGTCTCCGTTGTTAATAGGATTTTTTGTTTTTTTGTAGAGTCGTAACTCCATTTCGTGCAATATTGTCACTAGTTTTACAATCTTTAATTACTTATATATATTTATATGAATATACATTAATATATTCGTCTCTAATATTTTAAAACTAAATAAGTTTTATTTTATTTATAAATGACTCTATCTAGAGTCAGTCCATATATCCTATTCCAGTTTTATGATTAAATATATGTCTAATTTATTGTTATAAAAAATTTTCTTAATATAGTTTTAAAAAGGTAGTTACAGGCTAACAGGCTTTTGGCTCTACGTAGAGTCGATTTCTTACATTCAATTAAGAGCGCTTCTCAAGCCCTACTCAATGATACCAAACTCGGTGTCTCCAGCCCAATAGGTTCCGAAGCTACAGCACCCTAAAATTCTGGTTACAGATCAAGATGGCTGCCAATTTTATGGTTAAAACGCTGCAACTCATGAACGAATGGGCCTACAGCTCCGTGCTTGGGCTCATTTTGATGGGCCCGATGAAGACTATAACGTTATGTAATTTTCAGGAGATATAATTTTTGACCTTGAAATTTCCTGAAAGCTTATTACCTACTCCAGCACTCTTTGCTGTTGTTTAGGACCAAAACCCCAGTCCTCTACGACCACCAGTTCAAAAGATATAGGCCTTTTAAATTTTTCAAGATGGCCGCTGAAATGTCAAACTCGAAGTTTGATTGCTAATAACTTTACTTCTACCAATCGCAGAGGACCCGCGCTTGGACTATTTTGCTGAGCGTTTTCCAGATTTTATGATAAGATCACTTTCAGGACCTAAAAAAAAGATGAGCTCTAAAAAGCTTGAAATTGAGAAGGTGGATAGAGCTCAGTCTTCAGATACCAATACCGAAATCCGCAGGTTTCTATGACGCTTAGAACCAAAGATCTGGCTGTTTAAAAATTTTCAATGTGGCCGCCGAGCTGTCAGATGCTATGTTTGGAAGCCCGTAACTGCTAAACTAAAAGTCGCACAACAACGGGGTTTTGAATGTACAGCTCGGCTGGACCTAAATTGTATGCTGAAAGTGGATTCAAGGCAGAGAAATTTTTAGCATCCAAAACACCTGAAATTTTAATATTATTGAAGACCATGTACTCCTCCAGCCAGAGTATGAAATCCGGGTTTTCTGCGACCAGGATCTTCGGAGATATGAGGAAACAAAGAACAGAACCAAAAAACCAAATTGACGGATTTTTTCCAAAATCGTCAATTTTTCTTAATTGTATATGTATGTGCTTAATTGTGCAAATTAAATTAAATTTTAAAAATGGTTTTATGTAACTATAGCAAGCGCGCAAAAGATAGCAATTTCAAATTTTTTGCGAACGCTATACTTAGAGAGAAATTTATACCTAAAGTTTCAATTTTAAAAAAGTAATAACTTTAAAACTATACATTATAAAAATCTATAAATAGATAAAAAGCTCTCCTTGTCTTCCTCTTACTTGTTGTAGATTTTCAGGCTGGTGGCTGCTCCCGTTCTAGGATTTCAGCAACACGTGGTTTTTATTTTTTTGGAAATAATTCCGAGATGCGTGGTCCAAAAATATTTCTGATGCACCAGGAAGTTGCAGTCCATTGAGGCCCTACTCAGGGCAGTCAAATATTTAGGGGGCACTCGTCAAAATCGTTCACCGCATGCGTTTCAAGATGAATTTTCAAAAACTAACCTCAAAAAAGGTAGTTTTTCAGGTTCTGTGCGTCAACCGAAGCAGTCCGGGTTGATTTCTTAAGCTGAAGCTGTGTATAGGTCTCAGGAAACCCGACCCGACGACACTTCACTTGCCCAGATCGGACCACAATAACCCACTTTTTTCGATTTTTAACTGCGGAGCTCGTGCAAAATGATGCTTATTCAAGCGCGGATCGGTTGCAACTGGGTTAGGTTAGGTTAGGTTAGGTTAGGTTAGGTTCCCCCCCGAACGGGTTCCCGCCTTGTCGTGGCGGGGGGCTTAGAAGCCGTGGCTTGGTCACCCACGGCGAAACAAAGAGGAACCCATATGGCTGGTCCGAGGTGGAAGGCCGGCCCGAGGTGGCCACTCCGATTGGGCTTGGGAAGCCCACTTCGGATGTGTGTTGGTGAACTGCGGTGAAAGGTGTGTCCTCCCCACCTACCGCTGCAGCCGAGGTGGAGTCGCGGAGGAAGAGGAGTGTTGGTATGGCGATGCGCCACTCGCCCTATCCTCCGCGACTCAAACGGGGCCGCACCGTTGATGCGTTGGTGATGGGGCTGCGGGGGGAGAGGATTGTCGGTATTGCGAAGCGCCGCTCTCCCTATCCTCTGCAGCCGAATCTTGGTTGGCGGCGGAACCATAGACCAGATCCGCCGCTGGGGTCGGGAAGGCTAGTACTTCTAAGTGCTCGTTTTTCCTGGCCCCATGGCCTTCGCGCATCGGACGCGGGGGGCGTCTGTTGCGCAGATGTAATTGGAGACCGTGGAGGAAGGCGTGCCATGTGTTCTGGTGCGCCTTACTTGGGAAGGAGAACGGGGAGGAATATTCCTCTCCCGATGAGGTGCTGCCATGGGGCGGCAGTCGCTGGTGGCGCCGCGGAAGTGTGCTAAAGCGTTCCCGTAGCCCTGCCAATATGCAAAGAAGGTGGAACACCATGGGGTTTTAGTCGGTGCGAGTCCGACATAACCCGTCCTTGCCCCCGCGAGGCGGGTATGCGTAGGCATTTCCCCATGTTAAAAAAAAATAAATAAAAAAGGTTAGGTTAGGTTAGGTTAGGTTCCCCCCCCGAACGGGTTCCCGCCTTGTCGTGGCGGGGGGGCTTAGTAGCCGTGGCTTGGTCTCCCACGGTGAACAAAGAGGAACCCACGTGGCTGGCCCGAGGTGAAGAGCCGGCCTGAGGTGGCCGCTCCGAGTGGGCTTGGGGAGCCCACTTTGGATGTGTGCTGGTGGACTGCAGCGAGTGGGGACTCGCGCGCCCTCTACCGCTGCAGCCGAGGTGGAGTCGCGGAGGAAGAGGAGTGTTGGTATGGCGATGCGCCACTCGCCCTATCCTTCGCGACTCAAACGGGGCCGCACCGTTGATGCGGTGGTGGTGGGGCTGCGGGGGGAGAGGATTGTCGGTATTGCGAGGCGCCGCTCTCCCTACCCTCCGCAGCCGAATCTTGGTTGGCGGCGGAGCCATAGACCAGATCCGCCGCTGGGGTCGGGAAGGCTAGTACTTCTAAGTGCTCGTTTTTCCTGGCCCCATGGCCATTGTGCATCGGACGCGGGGGGCGTCTGTTGCACAGACGTAGTTGGAGGCCGTGGAGGAAGGCGCGCCATGTGTTCTGGTGCGCCTTACCTGGGAAGGAGAATGGGGAGGAATTTTCCTCTCCCGAGGAGGTGCTGCCATGGGGCGGCAGGCGCTAGTAGGGCCGCGGATGTGTGCGAAAGCGTTCCCGTAGCCCTGCCAATATGCGACAAAGGTGGAACACCATGGGGTTTTAGTCGGTGCGGGTCCGACATAACCCGTCCTTGCCCCCGCGAGGCGGGTATGCGTAGGCATTTCCCCATGCAAAAAAAAAAAAAAAGGTTAGGTTAGGTTGGGTTAGGTTAGGTTAGGTTAGGTTAGGTTAGGTTAGGTTAGGTTAGGTTAGGTTAGGTTAGGTTAGGTTAGGTTAGGTTAGGTTAGGTTAGGTTAGGTTCCCGTGTGGAGTTGCCAGTGCTCCCATCGGGCGCGTCCCCAGGTGGCGGATAGGGGAATGCCACCCAGATATGGGTGGTTGCGGGAAACCGCCGCGGACCAATACTGGCCGGGTGTAGGCATATCCGTGGTTCCACCAGGGCCAGAAACGGACGGGGCTCAATACCCTAAAAGACGGGCCTTCACAGGCTTGTCGTTGCTCCCGGTATCGCTCTTTGATTAGAGCGTACACGGGATGCAACACACGCAGCGATATGCCAAGTGCATCAATGCTGGGTGAACCGTATGCCCACTAGGGATCGGGGGCCCCGCAGGGCCGTGAGGAAGACAAACTCTCCAAAAATAACCCTTATCCTAAGGTCTAAGGTGCCGTTGGGGTGGATGGCTAGGAGGGAGCCCAGTCTCAAGCCTTTGGGGGGTCAGGGGAACAGGGACCACACCCTGTATAATAAAAGGATACCAAACATGCAGTGCGACAAAGAATATATTACCCAGGGTGGTCCCGCCAATCCATTGGTAAGCGGGGAGTCCACCCCCAGCAGCCTTAATAGGCTCTGTGGCAGCCCCATCGTATCTGGGGGGGCAATCCACTGCATCGCGGGGATGCACAAGCGTCAACCGCGGGCCCCACAACATCTAAGGGGCAAAGCAAGAAGGAAGGAGCCGTGTCGGGTGATACAACCGTGCCGACACATAATAAGCGTGGGCGCTTTAAGCGCCCCAATACGCCGATAAACCAGGCGATTGAGAGCGATGGAGGGGCGTCCGATGGCTCTACCGTATCACATACATCGATTCCATCAGAAGGGGGAAGAAAACGTAAGGCCAAGCCCCCAAGTGCTGCGGTTGTGGCCGCTAAATTCGCGGCAGTGTCAGCCACCGCCTCTGAAGAAGAGGCCGCCACAGGCATCGAAACAGAGGAGGATCTTTTCGACCCCTCCATAACGCCCACTAACACCAGGGCAAAGAAGAACCTTCCGGGCCCGGAAACGCTGGCCCGTGAAATGCGTTCACATGGAGACGTAGAGCTCGGTCAGCAAATTGATTTTCACCTCCAGGTTCTCGAAAAAGTTGCTGATCGATCCCGTAACCTGAAAGGAGAGTTTGTTCGCGGCATTAGGTTGGCTGTGCGAAGTATCAAAGCTGCAGTAGAAGAACTTGCGCGAAGAACCGATCCAACCGAAAACGTCACCAGACTGGAGAGAGAGAACGCAGAATTGCGTTCCCAAATTGTCAGTCTTTCGGTTAAGGCTGACAATATTACGAAAGAAATGAATCTCCTCCGCAAACAGATGCAGGAGCGGCCTGCTAATACCCAGGTAGCCACCTTGCCTACACAGCCGGCAGCTGATGCATCCAAGGCTAGGAGCGGGAGCGAGCAAGTCATAGCAGACATAGGTGCTCTCATTGATAGGAAACTGGCTGCCTTCCAGGCTAGATTGTTGCCCGAAAGAGCCCGACCAAACCAGCCACTGACAAGACGGGAACAGCTGCCACCGCCATTGGAAGCAAGACGCCCGCAGTCGCAGCCACTGCCATCACCACCACAAACGAAAAAGAAGAAAAAACGACGAGCAAGGAAGAAAAAGGTGTCTTCTCATCCGCCGGTAGTCGATCTGCCTCCAGTGGCTACACCACCAAGCCGCGCGGCTCACCACCGGCGATGGCAAGCTCATGGGCAGACGTGACAAGAAGGCCACTACAAAAGGGGCCTAAAACAATGGCGGATTCTATCCCTCCTCCAAAAGGGAGTAAAAGACAAAGACAAAAAAGTGCAATTCGTACCCCAGCATCAGCGGCAGTTACGGTGACGCTGCCTGAGGACTCGTCACTTACATATGCTGATGCAATGGGGGAAGCAAAAGCGAAGATCCAATTGACAGAGTTGGGAATCGACTCCGTTCGCCAAAAGCGAGCTGTAACAGGGGGTTTACTACTTGAGATTACGGGCCCCGAATGTAACTCAAAGGCGGATAAGCTGGCAGCGAAATTGCGCGAGGTCCTCTCAGATCTGAAGGTTCGAATTAGTCGCCCAATTAAAATGCGCGACGTCCGACTGAGGGACCTCGACGACGCTGTTAGTTCTAACGAGATAGCGGCCGCAATCGCCGAGTTGGGTGGTTGTTCGGTAGACGACATCAAAGTTGGAAACGTTCGCCGAACTCCCACCAGCATGGGGACGTGCTGGGTGCGATGCCCAGTAGCAGCGGTTAAAAAAATATAGGCTGAAGGACGCATACGCATAGGATGGGGTTCCACTCGAGTGGAGTTGCTGGAGCCCAGGCCTATGCACTGCTACAGATGCCTCGAGAAGGGGCACGTGGGCAGTAAGTGCCCTAACGAGACAGACAGGAGCACCCGCTGCTACGCCTGCGGCGAACCAGGTCATAGAGCGAACCAGTGCACTGCGTCGGCACTGAAATGTCCCGTTTGCTCAGATCTCGGGCGCCCCTCAAACCATAGGTTGGGGAAAAAATGCGCACTACCCGCAAAAAGGGGAGTTTGGAAGAGTAAACCCTCTCCCAACCCCCCCCAACGGGACGGTTGCAGCAGGACCTGTTGCGGCACCAAGCTCTGACTCGGTCATGGAAGTTGCTCAGAAACCTAAAATTCACACCCCTCAAAGTCCTCCAGGGCAACCTGAACCACTGCCGCAATGCGCAACATCTGCTTATGCAGACTATTGTGGAGTGGCGGGTTGCCCTTGCAATAGTAGTGGAGCCCCATACCGTCCCCAACCATCCTCGCTGGTTCGGTGACGAATCGGGCTCCGTAGCCATCTACTGGGGGGGTGGTGATGGTGCTCCACCCTGCGTCCTCACGCAAAGGGGGCCAGGGCTTTGTTGCAGTGCAGTGGGGCACCCTGGCCATAGTGGGCTGCTATGTCTCTCCCAACAGGACCCTTGCCGACTACGAGGAGTACCTGGACGAGGTGGCAGATTGCGTGCGCGGGTGCTTACCTAGTCCGTTGATCGTCCTAGGAGACTTTAACGCGCATAGTAGGGCCTGGGGCAACTCCAGGGACGATCCGAAAGGAGAGACCGTAATGGAGTGGGCGGCTGGTCTGGACCTCCGACTATTAAATCGGGGGTCTGAGAGTACATGTGTGCGATGGCAGGGAGAGTCCATAGTGGACCTCACATGGGCAACTCCTCCTGCAATGCGGGTGCTGTCGGGCTGGCGAGTTGCGACGGAGGTGGTTACATTGTCGGACCACCGCCACATCGTGTTCGATGTCGCACTTCGCCACTTCAACAGTAATTCCTGTAGTCAAGAAAGCAGCCCATCGCGGCGTTGGTGCGTCAAGCGACTCAACCGAGACAAGCTTGAAGCCGCCGCCATCGTTGCGGCTTGGCCGGAAAAAGCCGAAGAGGTTCAGATCGATCCGGAAGGGGAAGCGAACTGGTTTCGGGCTACAATGACGCAAATATGCGACGTATCGATGCCCAGAACCAGCCGTCCCAAGTGCAGGGCGGTGTACTGGTGGTCGGCCGAAATCGCAAGCCTTCGCGCGACTTGCTTGCGAAGTCGACGCCAGTACACTAGAGCCCGAAGGAGAAGGCGAGCTCTACCAGAGGAGATAGCCAGACTCTACGGGGCATACCGAGCGGCTACAAAGGCATTACAAATTTCCATTTCTAACGCCAGGACGCGGTCATGGAAAGAGCTCTTAGAAGGACTCAACGAAGATCCTTGGGGGCGGCCGTACAAGATGGTGCTCGGAAAACTCCGGCCCTGGACACCCCCCTTGACGGAAACTCTCGATCCGGAGCTGCTGGGAAGAGTGATCGGGACACTTTTCCCAGAGGATCGGGCAAGTCCCTCAGGTCACATGTTACCGTCATGGGAGTGGAATGATGAGATGGGGGTGACCGTCGAGGAGCTAGATCGAGCCCTAAGCCGCTTGCGAGCACGAAACACCGCACCGGGGCCTGACGGAATTCCGGGTCAGGCTCTAGTGCTGAGTCTGGCTGCCTTGGGGGACAGGCTTAGAAGGCTGTTCACCGGCTGCCTGCAGAGTGCCAAATTTCCCACAGTTTGGAAAGAGGCAAGTTTGGTCCTCTTGAAGAAGGAAGGCAGGGCCGCCAATTCTCCCTCTGCGTACCGTCCCATATGCCTGTTGGACGAGATTGGCAAATTGTTCGAAAGGATAGTTGCCACTCGGCTCAACAGACATCTGTCGCGCGTCGGTCCTGATTTGGCTGACAGCCAATTTGGATTCCGACGGGAGCGTTCCACCGTAGATGCCATTATGCGCGTCCGCTCCCTGTCGGAACAAGCAGTAGCCCAGGGTAGTGTGACGTTGGCGATAAGTCTCGATGTCGTCAACGCCTTTAACTCTTTACCCTGGGATGCAATCA
Organism: Parnassius apollo; assembly: GCA_907164705.1. NCBI lineage: Eukaryota > Metazoa > Arthropoda > Insecta > Lepidoptera > Papilionidae > Parnassius > Parnassius apollo. The sequence goes on from CAJQZP010001130.1 coordinate 883,494, forward strand.
GGAGGGCACTAGTACATCACCAGGTGCCTGCCTACCTGCAAGGCATAATCGGGGATTACTTGCGCGACAGGTACATTCTGTACATGGGGCAAGATGGTAGGAAGATCCGGAGGGAGATCAAACGTGGGGTTCCGCAGGGCTCGGTGCTGGGTCCGCTATTGTGGAACCTCGCGTATGATGCGGTTCTGCGTGTCGACCTTCCTGCTGGCGTAAATATCGTGTGCTATGCCGATGACACACTGGTGGTCGCCAGCGGGGTCACATTCGAGGGGACCAAGGAGCTCGCCGAGCTTGCGACGGAAGTCGTCGTTGCTAAAATCCACGAGTTGGGTCTAGAAATAGCGCCTCATAAGACCGAGGCCATATGGTTTCACAAATTACCTCGGAGCAGGGAACCACCCGACTCGTGCGTCCGCGTGGGTAGGTCTGAAAACAGAGTGGGGCGATACATGAAGTACCTAGGGCTCTACCTGGACAGTCGCTGGGGCTTCGAAGAGCACTTTGAGCGCCTAGTTCCTCGGATCGAGAGGGTGGCGGGTGCTATGCACAGACTGCTGCCCAATCTAGGGGGGACCGAGGGAGGAAGTCCGCCGTCTCTATGCTGGGGTAGTGCGGTCCGTAGCCCTGTATGGGGCGCCTGTATGGGCGAAAAGGCTAGCCATCCGACGCTGTAGAACTAAAATCTACAGTGTCCAGCGGAGGATGGCCATACGGATCGTGCGAGGATACCGCACGATATCCTTTGAGGCGGCAACAGTCCTGGCTCGCTTCCCACCCCTAGATATACTGGCGGATATGGATGCGAGGGTGTATAACCGAATCCGCATCCTCCGTCAGGGAGGTGAAAGTGAGCCAGATGAGGCGCTCAAGTCTCTAAAACGGCAGGAGCAACAGAAAGCTCTGGCCACATGGCGCACTCGACTTAACGAGGAGCGCTATGCACAAAAACGCGTCATTGGCGCTATCCTGCCGGTTTTCGAAGCCTGGATGCAGCGACGAGCAGGAAGACTCACCTACAGACTTACACAGATAATTACCGGGCACGGGTGCTTCGGCGATTATCTGTGTAAGATCGGACGCGAAGCGACGGCGAACTGCTTTCACTGTGGTGGGCTGGATCAGGATTCCGCGTCCCATACGCTTGCGGTTTGTCCAGCATGGGAACGGGAGCGGATCATCCTGGCAAGCTGGATCGGTCGGAACCTTTCTCTGCCAGCAGTCGTGTCGTCGATGCTGAGCGAGGATACGGCGTGGAGGTCCGTAGCCACCTTCTGTGAGTCCGTAATGGTCCAGAAGGAGGCTGCTGAGAGGGATCGGAGGAGGACAGATCCCGCTCAGAGACGACGCCGTCAAGGCGTTCATCACGGCCCTCCCCTTGTAGACAGTTATCCCCTACCAGAAACGGGGCCTCTGGGGTCGCAAGTATTTGGGGCGGGGGCTCCGAATGCCTAAAGATGTAACCCCTGAGGAGGACGATGGTTCGGAAGTGGTCCCGAAACATCGCCATAGCACTGCGAGGGTGCTGGGGGTAGTAAATACTGCCCCCGGGACGTGCTTTCAATAAAGCAAAGCGAGAGAGGGGCCCCGGTTGTGTTCCGAACGGAGATCCCGGGACCACTTTTACACGCTGATGGAGACCACCGTGGGGTTTTAGCCGGTAGGAGTCCGGCACAACCTTTTGTGTGCCCCCGCAGCCAAAGGTGTCCATGAGGATTTCCCCACGAAAAAAAAAAAAAAAAAAAGGTTAGGTTAGGTTAGGTTAGGTTAGGACGACACGCTCGTCACTGCCCGGGGGAGCTCGCACAGGGAAGCAGCGTTGGTTGCCACGGCTGCGGTTTCACAAGTGGTGAACCGCATCCGGTGCCTGGGCCTGGAGGTGGCCCTTAACAAGTCAGAGGCCATGGTGTTTCATGGCCTTCGACGCGCGCCGCCACCGGGATCGCACATCGTGGTCGGCGGGGCCCGGATAGCTGTCGAGTCCACCATGAAGTACCTGGGATTGGTGCTCGACAGCCGATGGGAATTTGGGCCCCACTTCCGGCGGCTGGCGCCCAAGCTGATGCGTGCAGCTGGCGCACTTTCAACGCTGCTTCCCAACTTGGGGGGGCCCGAGCGCTGCCTGTAGGCGGTTGTACGTGGGAATCGTGCGGTCCATGGCCCTGTATGGGGCCCCTGTATGGGCGATGGACATGACGGCCAGCACTCTCGCCATTCTGCGCAAACCGCAGAGGGCGATGGCCGTCAGAGTCACCCGCGGGTATCGCACGATTTCCTACGAGGCGGCTTGCGTCCTGGCCGGATCCCCGCCCTGGGACCTAGAGGCAAAAGTACTCGCGTCACTATATCGATGGCGCGAGGAAGAGCGGGGACGGGGCTCGAGGCCGGTGCAGCGACAGATCGCGCTGCGCCGAGAGGAGCTCCGTCAGGTCTTGGTGGCGGAATGGCGGCAAAGGCTTCTGCGCCCTACCGCCGGCCTCGCTATCGTCGAGGCGATCCGGCCAGTACTCGACGACTGGCTCGGGAGAAGGCACGGCTCCCTGTCGTTTAGGGTGACGCAGGTGCTGTCGGGGCACGGCTGCTTTGGCAAGTACCTGTGCCGCATAGACAGGGAGCCGGACGCTCGGTGCCACCACTGCGTCCATTGCGGGGAGGACACGGCGCAACACACGCTCGCCGAGTGTGTAGCTTGGGAGGAGCAGCGCCGTGTCCTCACAAATGTAGTAGGAGGCGATTTGTCGCTGTCGGCCTTGGTGCGGAGTATGGTCGGTAGCGCAGAATCGTGGGATGCAGTGGTGTCCTTCTGTGAGGACGTGATGTCGCAGAAGGAAACTGCGGAACGGGAGAGGGAGATCTCGACTCCCTTCCCTGGCCGCAGAAGGCGCACCGGGCGCAGGAGAAGGGCGGACAACGCCCTTTTCCAGCCCCCATGAATAAGTCCAGGGGCGAGGGACTAGGGGGAAGCCCCCGCCCCCCTATTCGATGGACCCGAGGCGGAGGCACGCGGGGGGGTCGGCGCGTGCCTCTGAGGTGATACAGGGGGTAGTTGAACACCTCACTACCCCGTGCAGGAGACGAGGCCCGTACAGACCGGGCCAGCACTAGTGTGGGGCTGCGGAAGAATTTGGATTCCCGCGGCCCCGCGCGTGCACGTGCGAGGAGACACCGGGGTGGTTTTAGCCGGTAAGAGTCCGGCACACCCCTCCGCCTGTCCCCAGGCAGAGGCAGTCCATGAGGATTTCCCCCCCCGTAAAAAAAAAAAAAAAAAAAAAGGTTAGGTTAGGTTAGGTTAGGTTAGGTTAGGTTAGGTTAGGTTAGGTTAGGTTAGGTTCCCGTGTGGAGTTGCCAGTCCTCCCATCGGGCGCGTCCCCAGGTGGCGGATAGGGGAATGCCACTCAGATATGAGTGGTAGCGGGAAACCGTCGCGGACCAAAACTGGCTGGGTTTGGGGCGTACCTCTGGTTCCGAATGGAATCAAGTACCTGCTAGTTGCTTCCCGTATCCTCTCCACTGAGAGGAACAGAGGATGTGACATGCGCGGTGAGATGCCAGGTGCACTCGGCTTTTGCCGACGCCGGGCAACCCGTCATCGCGGGAATAGAATGGGCTCAGAGTTCCCTCACCCGGTCTCTGGGCAGGCATGGGAAGAACCCGTATCGACTCTGCCACCGTTCGAACCTCGGAATCCCTTTGGCGTGTCGTGGATCATGTCTCGCGGCGCCTGAGGGGCCGAGGGCTCTTGGCTTAACCGCCTGGAGTCGCGAGGATGATAACCTCTATAAAAAATCACCCGAAGCTCAAGCGTGGCACGCCGTGAGGAGCTGCATGGCTGATGGGTAAATGTTCAGTCGTTAGCGTTGCCCCCCCGTCAGGGTACCGGCCGACACCCTTGACGGGTTATGCATAGGCTTATCCGGGCAAAGGGGGGCTCTGCTCGGACGGACCGTTACTTCCTCCACACTCGTGGGAAAAAAAATGAATAAAACTTTAAAAAATGTAGATATAGGGAAAGAGGATGAATCAGACGTGGACAGATCGCGTGGGACGTCTTCCGCCAGGAAACGTCCAGTGTGCCGGTCTTCGGACGAGGAAGGCCTGCCAGCCCCCAAGCTGGCGACTTCGAGGAGGGGTCGGCAGGCATCGAGAGGGGTAAATGCTTCGCAGCCGCGAAGGGATAAGCACGGACGATTCGTGTGCTCCAATACCTCGGCGGCTAGTGAAGCAGAGAGTGACATGGGGGTCACTACGGAGGACCCTGGCGATGGCGGCGAAAGCTGTGCCTCGCTGGGGAGTTCAAAGGCGGAGCTCAACGCCGCCAAGAGGGAACAGCGCAAAGCCGTCGCAGCAGACGAAGTGTCTGAAATGGCCCGACGTGCTCGCGAACGACGAGCTGCTCTGGCGGCGGAAAAAGGAGAGCCATCTGCGGTGGCCTTGAGCCAGCTGGCTCTGGATGGAGTGGACTTAGTCCTGAAGGTTGCCACCAAGTCTGGCAGCCTGAAGGGCACGTTCACCCGTGGCTTAAAAGAGGCTGCCGCGGACATCAGGGAGGCGGTTGGCATTCTCCTCAACAGGACGGCCTCTGACGAGGTCGCCAAACTACAGGAGGAAAATAGCCGCCTCAGAAATGATCTAGAGGACCTCCGGCAGCAAGTCGCGGCACTGAGCGAGCAGCAGCAGCGATGCACATCCACCGATGCCGCATCTGTAGTGGCCCCGACTCCCGCACCGCGACCGACAAGCCCTCGTACCGACGAAGAGGTCGAGCGCATTGTCCGGCTCTGCATGCTCCAGTGCGGGAGCATGGTTAACGCTCGGCTGGAGGCGATTTCTCGGCGTCTCCCGGCGGAAACCCTACGTCCGCCTTTGGCAGCTGACACGCGGAGAACTGAGGAGCCGCCGAGACTTGCGCCTCAAAAGGGGAAGCCCATGGAGGGTAAAATAAAGCCCGCGGAGGGAGCTCCTCCGAGCGACCAGCCCACGACAGCCGGGTCTAAGGGTGAGACATGGGCGAAAGTCGTGGGCCGCAAGAAGGCCCGCAAAGCCGCCAAGAAGGCCGCAGCAGCTGCACATGCCCCAGGTGGAACCGCAAAGACGGCTCCTCAACCTGAGCGGCGGACTGCCAAAGGCGGTCGCAAGAAATCGGCTGTACGTGTTCCGCGGTCCAATGCGGTGACAATAACATTGCAGCCCGGAGCTGTGGAGCGTGGCGTGACGTACCAGTCGGTCATCGCTGAGGCCAAGGCCAAGATTAAATTATCAGATCTTGGCCTTCAGTCCGTCACCCTCAGGCAGGCTGCCACGGGTGCGCGGCTGTTCGAGGTGGCTGGCACTGTGAGCGACAGTGCCGAAAAGGCGGACGCATTGGCCGCCAAGATGAGAGAGGTCCTCAACCCTGAGGACGTCCGGGTCTCCAGACCAATGAAAACCGCAGAATTGCGGATTGCTGGCCTGGACGACTCCGTGACATCTGAGGAGGTGGTGGCGGCCGTTGCCAGAAGCGGAGAGTGTCCGCCGGACAAGGTACGGGCCGGCGATATACGCACCGATGCCACCGGACTTGGCGCGGTCTGGGTTCGGTGCCCTGTAGCGGCGGCAAAGAAGGTTGCCGATAGCGGCAGATTGCTGGTAGGCTGGGTGGCGGCAAGGACGAAGCTGCTACAGCCCCGGGCTTTGCAGTGCTTCCGGTGCCTTGAAAAAGGGCACGTCCGGGCGAAGTGCACCGCCGAGGTTGACCGCAGTGACCTTTGTTACCGCTGCGGCCAGCCTGGCCACAAGGCGGCCCTGTGCACCGCGGCGTTCAACTGCAGCCTTTGCTCTGCTGCGGGAAGGCCAGCGGAGCACAGAGTAGGCGGAGGGGCCTGTGGGGCGCCTACCAGCAAGTCCAAGGCCAAAAAAGAAAAGAAGAGGAGCACCAAGCCTGCCGAGTTAACCTCGCTGCCCACACAGGCCAGTAGCTCCGCGGGCGACTCCCGGCCCAGGACCGTTGAGAAGGAAATGGAATGCCAATAATGGCAAAGTTCCATTTTCTCCAGGGCAACATCAACCACTGTGCCAGAGCTCAGGATCTCCTACTCCAGAGCTTGGCAGAGTGGTCGATTCACGTGGCTGTGGTCGCCGAACCGTACTTCATTCCCGCCCGTGACAACTGGCTGGGATGCGCTGACGGTTTGGTGGCCATTATTGGCGAGACTCTGATCGAACCGTCTCGGGGCCGTGGCTGGGTTGCTGCGGTCTCGGGTGGTATCGTTATTGTGGGGGCGTATTTCTCCCCCAACAAGAGTCTCGCCGACTTTGAGGGTTTCCTTGTCGAGTTGGGCGCCGTCGTAGGCCGCTATCACCCTCGTCCCGTTCTGGTGCTCGGGGATCTCAACGCAAAGTCATCAGCGTGGGGATCTCCGGTCACTGATCCTCGGGGCGAGGTGCTAGAAGAGTGGACAGTGACAACTGGTCTGGTCGTCCTGAATCGGGGTTCGGAATACACGTGCGTGCGGCAGCGGGGCGGGTCGATAGTGGACGTCTCGTTTGCCAGCCCCTCTGTCGCCAGCCGAGTCCGCGACTGGCGTGTCGCCGTAGGGGTGGAGACGTTGTCGGACCATCGGTATATCCGGTTCGACGTCTCTGCCCAGACTGCGAGAGGCCGCCATCCAACTACCCCGATTAACGACGGTCCGCGTTGGGCGCTTAAGCGCATCGACAGGGAACTACTCGAGGAAGCTGCCTTAGTCCAGTCCTGGATCTGGGAGTCGGCAACGGACAGTACCGTCGACGTCGAAGCAGTGGCGCTATGGTTTCGCGGGGCGATGACGCAGATCTGTGACGCGTCCATGCCCCGTGTCCGCCAACGGTCCGCAAGGCACCAGGTGTACTGGTGGACCGCCGAGATCGCGCAATTGCGCATAGCGTGCGTTGCGGCCCGACGCCGGTACACCCGATACCGGAGACGGCGTCGACGGGATTCCGCCGAGGAGGACGCGCTGTATGAGGTGTACCGCGCGTCTAAGGAGACTCTGTGGCTGGCCATCGGCGACTCGAAGTCGCGTGCCAGGGAGGAGCTGCTGGGGTCCCTAGATCGGGATCCGTGGGGGCGCCCCTACCGTTGGGTACGGGGCAAGCTGCGTTCCTGGGCGCCCCCACTAACGCAAACAATGCAACCCCAGTTGCTAGAGACGGTGGTATCAGTTCTCTTCCCTGAACGAGTGGGACACGTTCCCCCGGCGATGGCTTCGCCCTCAGCCACAGACTCTCCAGAGGAGGAGAGCACCGATGTCCCCAAGGTGACGCAAGCAGAGATGAGAGCGGCCATGGCGCGACTTCGGGCCAAGAACACAGCGCCCGGACCCGACGGAGTTCCTGGTCGAGCTCTCGTCCTGGCTCTGAAGGAGCTGGAGCCCCAGCTGAGGGGGCTCTTCACGGCATGTCTCGAGCAGGGTCAGCTTCCCAGTGTGTGGAAGGAGGGAAGGCTGGTCCTACTCAGGAAGGAGGGGCGCCCCGCGGACTCACCGTCCGCGTACCGGCCCATAGTGCTGCTCGACGAGGCGGGCAAACTTCTTGAGCGTATCATCGCAGATCGCCTCGTCAGCCACTTGTGCAGAGTGGGGCCAGACCTGGACGAGAACCAGTTTGGTTTTCGTCGCGGGCGCTCCACCATAGACGCTATTACGCGCGTGAGGGCCCTGGCGGAGGAGACAGTATCCCGGGGTGGGGTGGTGCTGGCGGTGTCATTAGACATCTCCAACGCCTTCAACACCCTACCCTGGAGTTGTATTCGGGAGGCGCTTAATTACCATCGCGTGCCTCCCTACCTCCGCCGCACAATAGGGGCCTACCTTGAGGAGAGATGCGTCACGTATTGGGGACGTGACAGCGCTGGTCGACGCGTCATGTCGTGCGGTGTTCCGCAGGGATCGGTCTTGGGACCGCTCCTGTGGAACATCGGCTACGACTGGGTGTTGAGAGGTGAGCTCCCGTCGGGCGCTGACTTGACCTGTTATGCGGACGACACGCTCGTCACTGCCCGGGGGAGCTCGCACAGGGAAGCAGCGTTGGTTGCCACGGCTGCGGTTTCACAAGTGGTGAACCGCATCCGGTGCCTGGGCCTGGAGGTGGCCCTTAACAAGTCAGAGGCCATGGTGTTTCATGGCCTTCGACGCGCGCCGCCACCGGGATCGCACATCGTGGTCGGCGGGGCCCGGATAGCTGTCGAGTCCACCATGAAGTACCTGGGATTGGTGCTCGACAGCCGATGGGAATTTGGGCCCCACTTCCGGCGGCTGGCGCCCAAGCTGATGCGTGCAGCTGGCGCACTTTCAACGCTGCTTCCCAACTTGGGGGGCCCGAGCGCTGCCTGTAGGCGGTTGTACGTGGGAATCGTGCGGTCCATGGCCCTGTATGGGGCCCCTGTATGGGCGATGGACATGACGGCCAGCACTCTCGCCATTCTGCGCAAACCGCAGAGGGCGATGGCCGTCAGAGTCACCCGCGGGTATCGCACGATTTCCTACGAGGCGGCTTGCGTCCTGGCCGGATCCCCGCCCTGGGACCTAGAGGCAAAAGTACTCGCGTCACTATATCGATGGCGCGAGGAAGAGCGGGGACGGGGCTCGAGGCCGGTGCAGCGACAGATCGCGCTGCGCCGAGAGGAGCTCCGTCAGGTCTTGGTGGCGGAATGGCGGCAAAGGCTTCTGCGCCCTACCGCCGGCCTCGCTATCGTCGAGGCGATCCGGCCAGTACTCGACGACTGGCTCGGGAGAAGGCACGGCTCCCTGTCGTTTAGGGTGACGCAGGTGCTGTCGGGGCACGGCTGCTTTGGCAAGTACCTGTGCCGCATAGACAGGGAGCCGGACGCTCGGTGCCACCACTGCGTCCATTGCGGGGAGGACACGGCGCAACACACGCTCGCCGAGTGTGTAGCTTGGGAGGAGCAGCGCCGTGTCCTCACAAATGTAGTAGGAGGCGATTTGTCGCTGTCGGCCTTGGTGCGGAGTATGGTCGGTAGCGCAGAATCGTGGGATGCAGTGGTGTCCTTCTGTGAGGACGTGATGTCGCAGAAGGAAACTGCGGAACGGGAGAGGGAGATCTCGACTCCCTTCCCTGGCCGCAGAAGGCGCACCGGGCGCAGGAGAAGGGCGGACAACGCCCTTTTCCAGCCCCCATGAATAAGTCCAGGGGCGAGGGACTAGGGGAAGCCCCCGCCCCCCTATTCGATGGACCCGAGGCGGAGGCACGCGTGGGTGTCGGCGCGTGCCTCTGAGGTGATACAGGGGGTAGTTGAACACCTCACTACCCCGTGCAGGAGACGAGGCCCGTACAGACCGGGCCAGCACTAGTGTGGGGCTGCGGAAGAATTTGGATTCCCGCGGCCCCGCGCGTGCACGTGCGAGGAGACACCGGGGTGGTTTTAGCCGGTAAGAGTCCGGCACACCCCTCCGCCTGTCCCCAGGCAGAGGCAGTCCATGAGGATTTCCCCCCCGTAAAAAAAAAAAAAAAAAAGGTTAGGTTAGGTTAGGTTAGGTTAGGTTGGGTTAGGTTGGGTTAGGTTGGGTTAGGTTGGGTTAGGTTAGGTTAGGTTGGGTTAGGTTGGGTTAGGTTGGGTTAGGTTGGGTTAGGTTGGGTTAGGTTGGGTTAGGTTGGGTTGGGTTGGGTTGGGTTGGGTTGGGTTGGGTTGGGGTTGAGGTTGGGTTGGGTTGGGTTGGGTTTAAGAGGTTGGGTTGGGTTAGGTTGGGTTGGGTTAGGTGATTGGGTTGGGTTGGGTTGGGTTGGGTTGGGTTGGGTTGGGTTAGGTTGGGTTGGGTTGGGTTGGGTTGGGTTGGTTGGGTTGGGTTGGGTTGGGTTAGGTTAGGTTGGGTTGGGTTAGGTTAGGTTGGGTTAGGTTAGGTTAGGTTAGGTTAGGTTAGGTTAGGTTATTTTTTTTTTTTTTTATTTTTTTTTCTTTTATACGCTTTTCCCCGATCATGGGATCATCGGGTCCTTATTATTCTATATTGCTCATACATACCAGTTCTCGCATGTATTCGCACTTTCAGGCCGCATACTTATTCTTTCTTTTATACATCCACATTCATTCTTTGCCGGGTGGGACTCCCGCTACCCTATGCCTAATTTTTTCTTTCTCTGGGAAATAAAGTTTCGTACATTTTATTTATTTCTGGTACTTGCACTTTACACATACAATATTTATGCTTTCCTATTACTACACTACATACTACAAACTTATTTTATTTACTTGCAAATTTACTTAGTTACATATTTTTTGACTTACAACTATTGTGCTTATCATTATTTCTTAATTACTACTTCTTATTTCTAACATTTCATTGCCGTTTCTTAATTCTATTCTAATATTTATTATCTGTACAGCAGTAAGAAATTATATCTATTTATTTTAAACATTTGCAATTAACAATTTGGACAGTATACAACAGGATTGGTGAATTGTCTTGTGTCTGATTTTCTACTCCCTTTTATATTTTAGTCACATTTCCTAGGCAATAAAATATATATACAAAGTTTATATATATATATTGTCCGTTTCTTTTGCTAGTTTTATTTCATCTTTTTTATTTGTTTGTATTTGTGTTTGTGATTCATGTAAGTGTTACTGTGCTGATACAATCGTGTATATTCAATATACATTCTGTATATCAGTTTGTGTTCATTTGTCGTGTATTTCATGTTTGTGTGTGTCGTGTTTGTGTTCCTGTATGCTTTGTGTCTGTTTGTACGTGTAGTGTAGTTTGGTGCAAATGGTTCATGCATAGGCCGTGTTTGCACGGGCCAAATAGTCCCATTTTTTTCGTACCGGGCAGTCAGCACTAAATGCGTTGTGGTCGGTCCTCCGCAACCCAGAGTGTGAGCAGTTGCAGCACTGTGGTTCATTCCCTGCGGAAAAGTCTGCGCATTTCTCGCGGAGATGCGGTCCTCCACAGTGGCTACATCTGTCCACACTCTCGGTGCAAAATTTCCGACCATGTCCAAACGCTAAGCATCTCGTGCATTGGATGAGCGGGGACTGGTCCTCCACTCTGACCCTTTGAAGGTCCAGATAGAGGGCTCCAGCCTCCGTCATCCTCTGCCACACGTTAGGCTTAACCTGTAGAACGATGTGGACTGTCCTCGGATTTCTTGTCCGTTTTTTGTATTTTACAGTCATCTCCATATCCTTTTCATTTAGGCCAAAGAAAACATCTTTGTTTTGGGCGTGAAGCGCCTTAATTGTATCTTCATCCTCACTATCTATAATGACATCTTTCAGGATGATTCATGATCATCTTTTAGGTTAGGTTAGGTTAGGTTAGGTTAGGTTAGGTTAGGTTAGGTTAGGTTAGGTTAGGTTAGGTTAGGTTAGGTTAGGTTAGGTTAGGTTAGGTTAGGTTAGGTTAGGTTAGGTTAGGTTAGGTTAGGTTAGGTTAGGTTAGGTTAGGTTAGGTTAGGTTAGGTTAGGTTAGGTTAGGTTAGGTTAGGTTAGGTTAGGTTTTTTTTTTAATCGCTTTTCCCCGATCATGGGATCATCGGGTCCTTGTTAGTCTAATTTCTCATACATTCCAGTTCTCGCATTTATTCACACTTTCAGGCCGCATACTTATTCTTTCTTTTTATCCATCCACGCTCATTCTTTGCCGGGTGGGACTCCCGCTATTCTATGCCTAATTATTTATTTTTCTTTGGGAAAATAAAATTTCGTACATATTTTTATTTCTGTTTTGTCTTCGATAGTATTTACATTTTCTATATACTATCAATCACTACACTACATGCTACATGCTTATTTTTATTTAACTTATAAACTTACTTGCTTACATATTTATTGACTTACTCTATTATACTTATACTTATTTCTTAATTTCTACAATTTCTTTTTCTTAATTCTATTTTAACATGTATAAGTCTAACATCTATATATACCTAATATTTTCTATCATCTTATTTCTACCATTTTCATTCTTATATTTATTATCTGTATAATAGTAAAAACTTATATCTATTTATTTTAAACATTTTTAAATTAGCAATTTGAAGGTCTTAATATTTATGCACATATCAGGATTTGTGAATTCTGTCATGTGTCTACTTTTATACATCCTTCTATCTGTTTGTCACGCTTTCCTAGGCAATATAGTATATATACAAATTTTATATATATATATATATTGTCCTCTTCTTTTACTAGTTTTTATTTCATTCTGTTCTTTTGTGTTGTGTTAGTGTTGTGATTCATGTAAGTGTTACTGTGCTGATATAATCGTGTATATTCAATATACATTCTGTATATCAGTTTGTGTTCGTTGTCTTGTTTTTCCTGTTTGTGTGTGTCGTGTCTGTGTTCCTGTGTGCTTTGTGGCTGTCTGTTTGTGTAGTGTTTTTTGTCATAAACCGTTCAAGCATAGGCCGTATTTGCACGGGCCAGGAAGTCCCATTTTCTTCGCACCGGACATTCAGTACTAAATGCATTATGGTCGGTCCTCCGCAACCCAGAGTGTGAGCAGTTGCAGCACTGTGGTTCACTACCTGCGATAAAATCTGCGCATTTTTCGCGCTGATGCGGTCCTCCACAGTGACTACATCTGTCCACACTCTCGGTGCAAAATTTCCGACCATGTCCGTATCCAAGGCATTTCGTGCATTGGATGAGCGGCGATTGGTCCTCGACTCTGACCCTTTGTAGGTCTAGATAGAGGGCTCCAGCCTCCGTCATCCTCTGCCAAACATTAGGCTTTACTTGTAAAATGACGTGAACGGTTTTCGGGTTCCTTGTCCTCTTTTTAAATTTTATTGTCATTTCTAAGTCTTCTTCCGTTAGGCCAATGAAAATGTCTTTGTTCTGGGCGCGTAGCGCCTTAATTATGTTTTCTTCTTCATTGTCCAAATAAACATCTTTTAATATAACTAAAGGGTCCTTATTTTTTATTGGCGCTACTTTTAGTCCCTCGCCGCGACTTTCTATTATCTTTTGGACTTTCGTCCTCTCCTCTTCGGTGTCGCACCCCAGTATGATTTTTTGGTTCCTGGCTTTGCGAACCTTGTTGATTTTAAGGCCAGTACCTCTGGCGTCAACCGCTTTCTTCACCCTGGCGAGCACCTCGTCAGCGGTCTCCAGACCACCTTCGAGGGTGACCGCCATTGAGTGAAGTGCAGAGCGGTGGACCGGTTTGGCTGCTGCGACGCTGGCGTACGACTTAGGGACTGGTGCTGCGTTTATTTCGCATACCAGCCCTTTTGTGGCCTCCAGAATTTCCTTTTTGGCAGTACTGACATCATCGGCAATACCACCGATCAGATCTTTGATCAGGGCGTGCGTTCGACTCTCGACCACTTCGGTCGTTTCGTCTATAGCAGCCCTGGTTTCATCGATCCTATCGGTGATCTTGTCGATCATGTCAGAGCCTCGGTCGTCGTTGTTATTGTGGAGTGCCTCTATGTCTGCCTTCAGACTTCGCTCCATCTCTTTTATACGCTCTGTCAGCGTCGCTTCCACCTCTCCCAGTTTTTCTATGATGGTGTCTTGCCCTTCGGAAGCCAAGGTTTTTGATGGTGATACCATTTTAGGGGCGTCTGCTTCGAGGCATTGAATGCGTCTACTAAGCTCGAAGATAGCTCTTATCCCCTTATCAGACTGCACCTCCAGGAAATGTTTAATATCCCTCCTCATCTGAGGATATTCCTGAACCTTTGAGGGTATATCCTCAAAGGTTTTCATCATCTCCTGGAGGAGCTGATCGCTCGACAATGCAGCGTAATTGTGTTTTTGTTTTTTATAGATGTCCATGTTGTCGAGCGATCTTCTCTTGGCTTCCGGCCTTTTAATAAAAGTTCTTGCTGCGTCCTGTACTGCTGCAGTTGTGGTGGCAGGGCTGGGGGTGGTGGGCTTCTTGGCAGCGCCAGAGGTAGTGGGTGTGCGATACATTGTTCTGTGTGGATGTGTATGAGTAGTATATAGTGTAAGTTGTGTAAGGATCGGGGAACGTTGTCCTTATGTAACCCTGTAAAGGGGAGTCGGTGTGATGTTTGTTAGAC